>JAKSZU010000013.1:15850296-16031497 GCA_026018925.1 Tupaia tana | reverse complement strand
AAAATCACTGAAAGTACCTTTCAACTTAACAGGACTACGTTTTAAACAGTTTCGTAGTCATGCAGAGTCATTATTTGTAAGAAATAGCTTATGCCAGGGACCAGCAGTTAGTGTAATGGCTATGTCGCTGGACTCCCATGTAGTCACCTGCAGTTCGAGTCCCGGACCCGGTGGCTTAAACTCACGCCGGGCTCGTGTACGTGCGTGCCCAAGATCCTGAGAGGAGAATGGAGGAGAAGGGATTGCGGTGTGGCCATCCTCCTGGGGGGTGATTTCTTGCTTTCTGTCTCTCTGTCTCTCTGTCTGTCTGGCAAGCACACATGCCCTATAGCAAAAAAAAAAAAAAAGAAAAAAGAAAAAGAAAAAGAAATAGCTTATGCCAGAAACCGAGAAACTATCTTTTTACTATTTTCATCGCAGTATCCCTCAGATTCAGTTTTTAAAAAAGATTTATTTATTTAACTTATTTGTTTATTATTCAGTTTGATTGGAGAGACAGAGAGAGAAAGAGAGGAAGAGTGAGAAAGCAAGCTGCCAGGTCTAGGACTTGAACTGCAGCTAGCTATGTGGGAGTTCAGTGCCTTAACTGCCACACCACCTGCTGGCCCCCTCAGATTCAGTTTTAAACATTGAAATCATTGTGTAGAAACCAGATTACTTTAGTCAAATGATTTCTATATCCCATTCCATTTCCAAAGTTGACTTTTTTTTTTTTTTTTTTTTTTTTTAAGAGAGATTCTTTTTGCTGTAGGGTGCATGTGCTCACCAGAGAGACAAAGTTAGTAAACAAAAACTCATCCCCAAGGGGAGATGGCCATGCTGAAACACCTTCTCCATTCTCTTCTCGAGATTTTGGGCATGCACACACATGTGCTGTGCATAAATTTCAAGCCACTGGGTCTGGAATTCGCCGTCAGCCATGTGGGAGTCCAGAGATGTAACCATTACGCCTTCTGCTGGTCCCTGGCATTATTATTTTTATCTATCCCATACTGTCTCCCTCCTTGAGGGAGCATTTAATATGTGACAGATTAGCATTTGTATATACAGCTTCTGGTTGTTAATATAGCCAATAATACATCAATAATAAATAATAAAAATGTGGTGCCAGCAGAGGGCATAGTGGTTATGTTGCTGGACTCTCACTGTGGTTTGGGTCTTGGACCCGGTGGCTTGAAACTCATGTTGGGCATATATGCATGCATGCCTGAGACCCCGGGAGGAAAATGGAGAAGAGATTATGATGTGGCCATCCACCTGGGGGTGATTTATCATTTTCCCTCTCACTGTCTCTGTCTCTCTCTTTCTCTCAGGTGAGCCCACATACCCTAAGGCAAAAACCTCTAAAAAAATAAAGTATAAATCAATCAATAAAATAAATAATAAAAATGTAATCCTGGGACATTTACAAGACTTAAGCGATTAACCAATTTTAATTATTTCTATCATCTAAAAAGGAAATAAAGACCATAAAAAATGTGTATTTGGGGGTCAGCAGATGGTATAGCAGTTATGTTGCTGGATTCCCACAAGGCCGTCTGTGCTTCAAGTCCCAGACCTGGTGGCTTGAAACTCATGCTGGGCGCATATGCATGTGTATCCAAGATCCTGAGATGAAGGTGGAGAAGGGATCTGGCATGGCCACACCCCTGGGGTGTGATTTCTCACTTTCCCTCTCACTGTCACTGTCTGTCTCTTTCTCTCTCTCCAGTGAGCACACATGCCCTAAGGCAAAAATCTCTTTAAAAAAATGTGTATCTGACATAGGAAATACTTTGGAATTTCTTTTTTCCAACTAAATTATCTTTGCTGTTAAGTTTTTCTTTTCAGCACTCCCACTATGTGTTAGGTACCAGGAAGGGCCAGCCAGGGCACTTATGGCAGCCCAAGACTGGCCACAGTATCTGTCACCTGTCTGTGATTAAAGGATAATTGGGCTGTCTGTTTCACTTTAGTTAACATCTTGGGACAAATGATCTTGGCAACAGTGGAAGACTCAGAAAGAAGAGGCCAGCATGAGCATCTGTTGAACAGGTACCCGTTAAGTACTTATAGAAAGTCTATTTCAACAGGCACTTCATCGCTTATTACAATTATGTCACCTTTTCACAGACGGAACACCCGAGGCTCAGGGAGACAAAGTGACTTCTGCAGGAACACATCTAGTAAGTGGCAAAGCCATAATTTGAGCCCATGGCTCTGAAACATGGTCTTGTCTACACCCAGCTTCTGGAAAGAAATCAAGCCCAGGGTACCCCAATATCTTAGTACCCCAAAGTGCTCTCTCCACTAGTGGAGAAAGAAAATGAGAAGGAAAGTAAATGTGAACAGTGTAATAAAATGGAAAAACAATTTTAAGTTTGTCGGGAAAGCAGAGTTTAACCTAGCTGTGAATTCAGACATTCTCAAAAATATTGGTCAATGCTTATTCCACTGGGGAAGAGTACTCGAACTACAAGCTGCAGGAGGGCAGGTGTTGGGCCCCTCTTAGCCCTTCCTCTCTCCCCAGTGTCTAACATAGTGCTTAGCACAGAGCCGGCACTGGCTGGCTCAGCAACTTGTCCACTGACCGAAAGTAGAGAAAAGGAAGGGAAGAGAAACCCATACATTCCTATGGGGACACTTGACTCAGATGAGGCCTGATACCCTTGTAGGTGGTGTTATAGGAGCCTTCTGAAATGCAGGAACCCAATATATTTTCTTCCCTTGCCTATAGACAAAAAGTTCAAAAAGAATGCAAGAATCCCTGAAAGCATGTCATTATGCAGAGGCTAGAGCACTGTATTGTGTGCAGATTAAAAGATCAGTGACCTCCCCCCATTCTATTCTCTGACTATACCAGCTAAAGGGAAAATTGAGGCCTAATTATGTGTGAGTTCCAAAATGTATTGTTAGAAAGCACAACTTTGCACTAGCCAGCTCTCCCCCAAACCAGGACTGATGTGAGGAAGAAGTAAGTGAAAAGCCTAGAGTGAAAAATTTAAGGAGCATTCACTCTCTGGGCTGAGTACAGGATTGGCACTTTGGAGTATCTTCTTAAATTTTGCACCCCAAACACCTTGCCTAGCTCATCCTGCTCCTGGCTCTGCCAAGAAAAATCTACGGGTTATGTTTTAGGTGAATATAACATTGCAGTTAAGAGTACAGGTTTGGGGACCAGCAGTTGGAGTAATAGCTATGTTGCTGGACTCCCACATACCCGACCGCGGTTTGAGAACCAGACCCAGTGGCTTAAACTCATGCCGGGTGCAT
Source organism: Tupaia tana (assembly GCA_026018925.1). Taxonomy (NCBI): domain Eukaryota; kingdom Metazoa; phylum Chordata; class Mammalia; order Scandentia; family Tupaiidae; genus Tupaia; species Tupaia tana. Next base: position 16,028,245 of record JAKSZU010000013.1, on the reverse strand, counting down.
GTGCGTGCATGCCCAAGATCCCGAGAGGAGAATGGAGAAGGGATTGCGGCATGGCCATCCCCCCGGGGGGTGATTTCTCGCTTTCTGTCTCTCTGTCTCTCTCTGCCTTTCTGGCAAGCGCACGTGCCCTGTAACAAAAAAACCTCTCAAAAAAAAAAAAAAAATGCAGGTTTTGGGGGTCAGGAAGTGGCATGGTGGTTAAAGGCACTGGACTCTCACACGGCCGACTGCAGTTCGAGTCCTGAACCTGGCAGCTTGCTTTCTCACTTTCCCTCTCTCTCTCTCTCACACACACACACTCTCACTCTGTTCTTCTCTGGCCAAATTAAAATAAATAAATAAATAAATAAATAAATAAATAAATAAAAAAAATAAAGTTTAAAAAAAAGGAGTACAGGCTTGGGGTCATCAGTTGGCGTGGTGGTTAAGGTGCTGGACTCGCACATGACTGACCGTAGTTTAAGTCTCAGACCTGGAGGTTAACTTTCTATCTCTCTTTCTGTCTCACTCTCACTCTGTCTCTCTCTGGTGAGCACATGTACCCTTATAACAAGTGTTAAAAATAATAATTAACTAACTATCTAAATAATAAAATAAATTAATTAAAAAAAAGAGTGTAGATTCTGGGCTCAGACCATGCTTTGTATCTGCACTAAGGAGCTGGAACCTCAGGCTTGTTCCTCACCAGTACCCTCTGTAAACATCTGTCGTTCCCTGCAAAGCGAGGCTAAGAGCTGCACCCCTCTCATATGTCTGCCGTAGGATTAAACAGGCTACTGCGTGGAAAGCATCAATACGCTCGGGCTTCAGGACACAGGCTAACCCGTACCCCACTCAGTCCTTAGTAGGGTAAGTATGAGAAGTCTTCAAGAAGTCCATAGAAAATGCATATGATGAACAAACTATGTATAGATCTCAAATTTTTCTTGCACCAAAATAAACTCATACTTTACTTACTTATTTGCTTGTTTGTTTTTTAGTTTTTGTTATAGAGCACATGTACTTGCCAGAGAGAGAGAGAAAGAGAGGAAGAGAGAGGGACAGTGAGCAATAACCACTTTTCCCCCCGAACCTCCCACCACCCTGTGGGGGGTTGGCCATGTAGTAATCCTTTCTCCAGTCTCCTCTTGGGTTTTGGGCATGCACATACTCAGTGTATTTTTTTTTTTTTTTGAGAGGTTTTTGCTATAGGTTGCATGTGCTCGCCAGACAGACAGAGAGAGACAGAGAGACAGAGAGCGAGAAATCACCCCCCAGGGGGGATGGGCACACCGCAATCCCTTCTCCTCCATTCTCCTCTCAGGATCTTGGACACACACACACACGCACCTGGCGTGAGTTTTAAGCCACCGGGTCCAGGACGCGAACTGTGGTCGACTACATGGGAGTCCAGCGACATAGCCATTACACTAACTTCCGGTCCCACACTCAGTGTATTTTTCAAGCTGCCAGGTCCAGGACTTGAACCACATAGTTGGCCATGTGGGATCTAGCCATCTTACATCATACCACGTGACTGTCCCTAACCTTGCAATTTAATTCCAGTTTTCCCATGACCTTCTTGAAGTATCTTCATATGTTACTATTACACCTAGTTGGGTAAGGTTAACTAAAACAGTGAAGAACATCAGTTTGGCTTGGGTTATGGTCATGGCAACATAAAACTTGTGGATGAATGACAACCTTCCTGGAAACCTATTTGCAAGTCAGAGAAAATATGACTCCCAGAGCTAAAAGTCTTCCTTTTCAACATATTAGTGTTGGGGATGGCAGGTGACATGGTGGTTAAGGCACTGGACTCTCACATTGTTGACCACAGTTCAAGTCCTGGATCCAATGGCTTGAAACTTATGCTGGGTCCGTGTACCCAAAATCCTGAGGGGAGAATGGAGGAGAAAAGATTGTGGTGTGGCCATCTCCCTAGAGGGCGATTTCTCACTTTCTGTCTCTCTGTGTCCTATGCCAAAAATCTCTAGAAAAAAGAAGTATTTGTCCGTCAACAATGCTCAGAGAAAAACTATGTGAATGGACAGCAGAAAACAGTTCCACACTAAACTGGATCTGTACATAAATTTCCTCCAATTTTTATCTATAAAAGGGCTAGCAATAGGGCCAGCAGCTGGCATAGCAGTTATGCCGCTGGATTCTCACATGCCTGACGACAGTTTGAATCTGGAACTGGTGGCTTGTGTGCGTGTGTGCCCAAGATCCCAGGAGGAGAATGGAAAAGAGATTGCAGCATCGCATCCTCGCTAAGGGGTGATTTCTCACTTTCTTTCTCACTGTCTCTGTCTCTGTCTCTTGTTGGCTAGGGCACACGCCCTACAGCAAAAAAAAATTTTTTAAGGGGCTAGCAATAGTGCTGGCTGCGGTCCTCTGGTGTAATCAGGTGGAATAAATACTGTGTAATTTAAAACCCCACACACCCAGCCCAAGGTTTGAATGCTTTGAACTTATTTCCTCAGCACCACAGGGCTGGTCATTCTATTGTGGGAAACACGCTGTACCTTTTATGGATGAGAAAACCGGGCACAGATCATTAGGAAATGGTGGGTGGTTTTGGATGGTCAGCTCAATAAGGCTTGGACAGGAAAACATATCGCCATCTTTGGAAAAGAAAACACCCATAAGTGCGCTTCACCATCATTTTGTAACCATCATTCCAAGAATCATGAAAGGATGCAAACACTAATGGCCAGGGAAATTCGATGACAAGGACATATGCAGGGACTCTAAGTGTCTCCCAACAAATGATATATTAATAAATAAATAAATAAAAGAACAATAGGAACTTTATGATGGAGAAACCTAGAAGACACCACTTTCACCAAGCGATCCACAAAAATGAGACGAAGTAACACCATGCACTTCCTGACATGATGCACCGAGAAGGATTCATTGCTTTGTTATTCCCGCCCCAAATACACAACTTGGATAAAGAGACATTAGACCCAATATTTTACAAGATAATTGGCATATATTCTTCAAAAGTGTGAAGGTCATGAAAGACTAAGAAGGCAGAGACCATTCCAGATTATAGGCTATAGTAAGGTAACAAATAAATGTAGTGCATCCTTCTGTGGTAGGTCCTAGATCAAAATAAATGTTTGTTATAAAAGACAATACGGGGCCAGCAGGTGGTGTGGTGGTTAAGGGCGCTGGACCCCCACAGGGCCAGCCACGGTTTGAGTTCCAGAACTGGTGGCTTGCTTTCTCATTTTCCCTCCCTCTCCTCTCTCTCACTCTGTCCCTGTCTGGTCAAATTAAAATAAATAAATTTAAATAAAATAATTCTTAAAAAATAACACACACACACACACACACACAATGTGGGGAGGTAACAGGTGGCACAGTGGTTGGGGTGCTGGACTCCCACATAACCAACTGCAGATCGAGTCCAGACCTGACGGTTTGCTTGCTCACTTTCTCTCTGTACACACACACACACACACACACACACATAATTAAATAAATAATTCTAAAAAAAAGACAATGTAGGGAAAATTGACCAAATTTGAATTTTAGTAATAGTGATGTTATCAATCTTAAATTTCCTGATCTTGATCATTGTACTATGGTTATGTAAGGAAATATCCTTAGAAAATACATTGGAGTATTCAAGAATGAGGGAGTGTGATAGTTACAACTTATTCCTGAATGATTGGGTTGGGGTGGAACCCACATAAATGCACATGAGCATGAGAGAGAATAAAGCAAATGAGTGTATTACTTGTGAATCTGTTATGATAGCAATTTTATAGCATTCTTACAACTTTTATCTAAGTTTGAAATTACATCAAAGCAAAAAGTTACAGAAAGAGATGCATTCTGATTTATATATGCAAATTATACAGTTATGTATTAAGTATATGGATAGTGAAATGGAGCTATTACACAAATCTCAAACTATATATTATTTCACATATTCCTCCCAATGTTGTTAAGTAGATTCTATAAAATTTCATTATTTTAGTTCAGAGTTGGAGTGGACTTATTTAACAATACACACACAAAATTCTGCTACTGATGGAGGTTAATATTTTTGGTACAGGGGTTCTCTCTTACATAGCCCCATAATGATAAGATTTGCCATTACTAGGTCAAGGTATATGGCTCAGAGTTACAAATCTGTTATAAGTCCAAAAGCAAATATTTCAAATGATTTCAAGCTACCATAGAGCCTCACTCATCTTTATCAACTCTGTCACGTACTGGCAGAAGATTTGGATAGTGTCCTGGTGCTTAAACCAGGTGGTAGAACTTGTGGATGTTGAAGTAGTATTTGGGAACATTGGGAAATATTGAAATATTTGATTCCATTGACTGCACTAGAAACAATTTCCAGCAGAAAAGGACTAGGTAGAAGGACCAGCAGATGGCATAATGGTTATGCCACTGGACTCCCATGTAGGTGACTATGGTTTGAGTCCCAAACCTGGCAGCCTAAAACTCACACCAGGCACAGGTGTATGTGTACCCCAAATCCTGAGAGGATAATGGAGAAGGGAGTGCAGCATGACCATACTCCCTAGGGGGTGATTTTTCACTTTCTGTCTTTCTTTCTTTTTTTTTTTGTTTTGAGAGGTTTATTTTTTATAGGGCGTGTGCGCTTCCCAGAAAGACAGAGAGAGACAGAGAGATAGAAAGCTAGAAATCACCCCCCAGGGGTGATGGCCACGCCGCAATCCCTTCTCCATTCTCCCTCAGGATCTTGGGCACGCATGCACACGCGCCCGGCAGGAGTTTAAGCTACCAGGTCCGGGATTTGAACCGCGGTCAGCTACATGGGAGTTCAGCAACATAGCCATTATGCTAACTGCCGGTCCCTCACTTTCTGTCTTTCTGTCTGTCTCTCTGGCAAACACATGTGCCCCCTATAGAAATTTAATAAAAAAAGTAAAAGAAAAAAGAAAAAGAAAAAGAAAAAGACTACGTGGCAAACAATCACATACACATAAAAGGATCTAAGCAATAAACCTTGGATTTATAAGTTTTTCTGTTAACTTTAGTTTTGTTAGCATTCATTGGCATGATTCAAATTGTCTTCAAACCTGTCATTCCAGCTACCTTTCATTCACTCACTCAACACTCAACATAAACTATAATTACTAAAAAAATAATCCTATTTCCCAGCTTCCTTTCACGGCTGCTGTAGGTCCTGAGATACTGATGTCATCGTTCTTGGCCGGTGCAGGGACGTGGTAGAACACCTGGCTCTCACCCCCACTCATCATTCTCTCTTCTCTGCTCATAAATCTTCTAGGCCCTCTGGACTCTGTTCTGGCCTCGGGGCATTTTCACTTGAAACTGGACTAAACCTGGACCTTGGTCTGGTTCTTTCTCATTGTTCAGGTCTTGGCCCCCCAGCAGTGGGGTCCTGGACTGCTCATCTTCTTGCCAGTCTGACATTAGACAAAGGCATTGTCTTGTGCAGCATAGACTCTCCCGTACCAGGCACAGCATCTGTATGAGGGGACTTTCAAGTTTGTGGACAAATAGAATTAAAATATACATTTATTTTGGTGCTGAAATATTTCTAGTCCATGCAAAATGTTTTCATAATACATGTTTCCCATGTATTTTTTGAAGACCCTTCATGTAGGTATAAGAGAGCTCCAAACATCCTGACTGTGTTTCCTAAATACCCTCTCCCCAGAAGAAACGGGACAGATGGCATGTATGACTTTTTGTCTTAGAGATAAGGTAATTTTGGGGGCCAGCAGGTGGCATAGTGGTTAAGGGTGCTGGATTCCCACATAGCGGACCATGGTTCGAGTCCTGGACCTGGCAGCTTGCTTTCTCACTTTCTCTCCCTTTCTCTCTCTCTCCCTCTGGTCAAATTAAAATAAATAAAGTTAAAATAATTCTTTAAAAAAAAAAGAGAGATAAGGTAATTTTGGGCTAGCAGATGGCAGATGGCATGGTGGTTAAAGCTCTGGACTCCCACATGGCTGACCACGGTTCAAGTCCTGGACTCAGTGGCTTGAAAATCACACTGGGCACAAGTGCATGCTTGCTCAAAATTCTGAGGGGTGGGGACCAGCAGTTGGCGTAATGGCTATGTCACTGGACTCCCATGTACTCACCGTGGTTTGAGCTCTGGATCTGGTGGCTTAAACTCACGCTGGGTGCGTGTGCATGTGTGCCCGAGATCCCGAGAGGAGAATGGAGGAGAAGGGATTACGGCATTAACCATTCCTCCGATTTCTTGCTTTCTGTCTCTCTGTCTCTCTCTGTCTTTCTGGCGACTGCACGGGCCCTATAGCAAAAATCTCTCCAAAAAATAAAAAATTCTGAGGGGTGAATGGAGAAGGGATTGCAGTGTGGTCATCCCCCTGGGGGGTGATTTCTCACTTTCCCTCTATCTCTCACTTTTCCTCTCTTTGGCTCTCTCTGTCTCTCATCAGTGAGTGCACATGCCCTATGGCAAAAACTTTAAAAAGAAAAGAAATAAAGGTACTTTAAACCTGTCTGAGGTTGTAGATAAATAGTTTGAGTGATTTGGGAGAAAGTATATCTATAATGGATGGAAACACTTCAATGTTTTCCCCCCGGAGGGTGTATGTGCTCATGTGAGGGAGGGAGAAGGCATCCCTAATGGGGTATAGTCATGCCCAAATCCATTTCTTCCATCTCTCCATCCTATCAGGATTTGGGGCCAGCGTGCACATGCATCTGGAGTGTTTTTCAAGCAGCCATGACTGGGACTCAAACTGCAGTTGGCCCTGTGAGATCTGGCTCCCTATGCATTGCGCTATCTGCTTTGCTGTGGGCCATGCCATGAAAATTCTTAAGTGCATAATGACTCTAAGAAAAAGGAACTCTTAAAAAATCTAAACAGGGAAAAATAAGCATTATATTACTTATGAGGAATTGCATTTCAGGGTAACTAAACAGCTTGCTCTAGTTTGTTCTGTTGTTAATGGCAGAAGATGCCTAAGTCTGGACGATTTATTAACAGAGAGGTTTATTCAGCATATAGTTTGGAGGTCCAAGGGAAGGGGCCTCAAGACGGTGGATGGCAAGTGAGAATGTGTCTGAGTCGGTAGACCTCTGTTGTGATGCTGCTCCTCCTCCATATAAATTCCCCATCAATGTTGTCCCACTCTGAAGACCTTATTACTATTTTCTCACAAAGTCCCAATTTTCCACAGCATCCTTTTTCTTTTTTTAAAGAATTATTTATTTAATTTTATTTATTCACCCATTTATTTTAATTTGACCACACACACACACACACACACACACACACACACAGAGAGAGAGAGAGAGAGAGAGAGAGAGAGAGAGTGAGCTACCAGGTCCAGGACTCAAACCGTGTTCAGCCATGTGGGACTCCAGTGCCCTTAGCCACCACGCCACCTGCCAGTCCCCTTTTTACAGCATCTTTAGATTGTTTTCATCCTCTCTATCCTGTCACAACCAGATTGTGACATGTTAGTTTTGGGGACACATTCAAACTATCACATAACTCCAGCTATGAGAAGCTCACTTTATATAAGCAAATGTGGATGAAATTATAGAATTAATTTAATTTTGTTTTTAGGGAGACGTTTTTGCTATAGTTTACATGTGCTCGCCAGAGAGACAGAGAGAGAGACAGAGACAGAAAGCAAGAAATCACCCCCCCCCCCACACACACACACGAGCATGGCCATGTCACAGTCACGTCGTCTCCATTCTCCTCTCGGAATTTGGGGCATATATGCACACGCACCTAGTGTGACTTTTTTTTTTTTTTTTTTTGGAGAGGTTTTTCGCTATAGGGCGCGTGCGCTCGCCAGACAGACAGAGAGAGACATAGAGACAGAAAGCGAGAAATCACCCCCCAGGGGGGATGGTCACGCCGCAATCCCTTCTCCTCCATTCTCCTCTCGGGATCTTGGGCACGCACGCACACACGCCCGGCGTGAGTTGTAAGCCACCGGGTTCGAGACGCGAACCGCGGTCGACTACGTGGGAGTCCAGCGACATAGCCATTACGCTAACTGCTGGTTCCCACCTAGTGTGACTTTTAAACCACCAGGTACGGGACTTGAACTGCGGTTGACTATGTGGGAGTCCAGCAACATAACCATTATGCCATCAGCTGGTCCCTTGAGAAATTATAGAATTTGAAAGGCATGACTTTGAGGCCCCTTGAATCAGAGTTATCCTTTGGCATTCAATCTCTGGTTGGATAGTTGGTGGGGGCACTGGACATTGCATAGAGCCAAAGCCACAGCACGCAGATGCCGCATTGACACGGGGACAGGGAGACAGCAAAAGGGCGATTTACTAAGTGGGCCCACCAGATACCATGAGCTGGTGTGAAGCACATATTGTCATTTCTGGTTTTGATATGTATGTTTTGAGTGTGTTTTTTCTTTTTTTTTTTGTCTTTGTTTTTGTTTTCCTTAAGGCCTTAAGGCATCTGAAGTCAGACTTTCTGTTTCTCATCCTATTTCCTCACTTCTAGGTTGGGATCTTGAGCAGGTTGTTTAACCTCTCGAAGCTTCTTAGGGTTTTACGAGGAGGTAACGGGAAAACACGTGGCATTGCTGGAAGAAAGCCTGGTACTTATAACACTCAATAAATGAGCTAGTGCTATTGAGAACACTCAGGTTTCCCCCAAAATAAATGCACGCAGTAGTCATAATAGCCACATAGGACTATATAGCCCCTCTCCCCGTCCCCACTTCATCCAGCCCATAGGATTCTCGGCTTCCAGCTGGAGAAATTTGGGAACCATCAAGACACCAGGATCCAGATTCCAGGCTCTCCTCCCATTGCTGACCTATCTGTGGGGCCTGAGAAAGTCACGCCAGGGCTCTGATCTTCAGCTTCCTCACTGTGACCTGGAGGAGGCGTGGGCAGGTGAAGAGGGCCTCCAAAGTGTGGTGTGTAGAGAAGAAAGATAATGCAGTCCTGGGAAGGAGGGTCCTGTTTAGTGTGATTCTGGTTAAACCCTGAGACACCATGTATCAAAGACGACATGCACGATGCTTCTCTCCCTTAGTGAGCAACACACTGACTACTCTTCTGTTTCAAGATATTTTCCAGGAACCAGCAGTTAGCGTAATGGCTATGTCGCTGAACTCCCACGTAGTTGACCACGGTTTGCGTCCCAGACCCGGTGGCTTAAAACTCACGCCGGGCGCGTGTGCGTGCGTGCCCAAGATCCCGAGAGGAGAATGGAGGAGAAGGGATTGCGGTGTGACCATCCCCCCCTGGGGGGTGATTTCTTGCTTTCTGTCTCTATGTCTCTCTCTGTCTGTCTGGCGAGTGCACGTGCCCTATAGCGAAAATCTATTAAAAAAAAAAAAGATATTTTCCATAGGGCATGTGCACTTGCCAGAGGGGAGAGAGACAGAGAGAAACAGACAGAAGGGATACGAGAGGTCACTTCCCAGGGGGGATGGCCACACTGCAATCCCTTCTTCCTCCATTCTCTTCTCAGGATTGTGGGCACACCTGCACATGTGCCCCACATGACTTTCAAGCCACCAGGTCTGGGAATCAAACTGTAGGTAGCTATGTGAGAATTCAGCCGCCTTACCTACCTCGTCACCTGATGGCTCCATGACGCCACTTTTCTTAAATTTACTTATATAGAACAGAGTGGCCCTGATCCTTCCCAGCTTTCGTGAACAAATCACATTTTTCACTACGATGATAATACTTCTCACATAGAAACTCTACCATACATATCTCCTTACAAACACATGGTGTGCTTATTTATTACATTAATGGCCCATCTCCCCTGCCAGACGAAGAAGACAGGAGTTTTTGTTGCGTTCATTGATGTACCTTGAGCATCTGCAACAGTCCTAGTATACAGTAGATGTTTACTGAATCAGTTGAACTGCTCAAAAGTCAAGCTTAGATTTTGATTTCTCATTCACAAAATGTGAGCTTACTCTTGATTCAATAACCCTGACAACAAGAAGTAACATAGGAGGCTTAGGGCTGCAGGCTATAAAAGGAGTATATTCACTTGTGCCCATCCACAGGCTGTTTTAAGTCGAGGACACGTCACAGCTGTCGAAAGCTTGGGTGAGAGGCTGGCTGTAAGTCTATAATATGTGTCACCCTGCATGGGAAGGTTGGGGTTTTCCCCGTAACACTCCCTCTGCTTGCGTAGGTTGTAGGAAATGAGTAGGAATCCCCTCCACAGCCCTACCTCTCTGTGAACACTCACACTCACTGGGTGTGGCGGATTACAAAGGAGCCATCAAGGCTGAGAATGTCAAGTGCTCTGGAATAGGGTGGGGAGACTATGCTTAGCACAAAGGTGGGCATGGCGTGGCAGCACAGCTGAAAAAAAGGGGTTATCACGTTCAGTGCCCTCTCCAGGCCCACAGTAGCCCATGAGGCTCGAGCTGTGTGTTGTCTGGGCCACACAGCTCGAACTTGTTGGAGGCAGACACCCGATCCCAGGCTGTCTGCCTTGAAGACTTGGGCTTTCAGCCCTGGGCTGTCTGCCTTTGGCATCTCCAGCTCCTAGTAGATGTTTACTGAGAGCCTGGTGTGAGTCAAACCCTATCTAGGTGCCTTCAAGTCCTAAGGAGATAACTCAAAGCAAAACAGAGATCTTTGATCAGATGGATAGGATGTGGACTGGGAGACAAGGAGCCAAAGATCACATCAAGAGCTGTGCCCTGAACTCTTGGGTGTGGTTGCTGTCACCTGAGTTGGGGAGGTGTGCAGATGGAGCAGCTTTGGGAGCAAAGGGGGAAAGTCCTGGTTTTTAAATACCTGCGGAAGTATCGTGCCTGAATGTTCTTCCACTGTCCTGCCCCAGTATTAACAGCTGTTAATATTAACCCTGGGCTGGCCGGTGGCCTAGTGGTTAAGGGAGCTAGAGCCCACATGGCCAACCATGTGATTCAAATTCTGGCCCCTGTGGCTTGAAAAACATACTGGGCATATGTGTGAAAGGATGGAGAAATTGAAAGAGGGGATTGTGGCATGATCAGTTCTCACTGGAAGCGCTTTCTCCCTTTTCCCCTCTCTCTGTCTCTGGTGAGTGTGCAAGTTCTATAACAAAAATTTTAAAAAGGGGGGAGACCAACAGATTGTGTAATAGTTCTGTCGCTGGACTCCCACATAGTTGACAATGGTTGGAGTTCTGGGCCCGGTGGCTTAACACTCAACACCAGGTGCATATGTGTGTGCCCAAAATCCTGAGAAGAATAGAGGAGAAGGGATTGTGGTGTGGTCATCCCCCATGGAGTGAGTTCTTGCTTTCTATCTCTGTCTCCCTCTGTCTCTCTGGTGAGTACACATGCCCTGTAGCAAAACTCTCTCTAACAATAACAAAAAAAGTTCAGCCAGTGGCATCGTAGTTATAGTGGCTGGATCTCACATGATCAACTGCGCAGTTTGAGTTCCAGACTCAATGGCTTGAAAAACACTCCAGGCACTTGTGCTTGAGTGCCCAAAATCCGGAGAGGAGAATCAAAGAGAATGGATTGCAGTGAGGCCATCCCCCCCTGAGGTGTAGAGAGTGATCTCTCCCTTTCTCTTTCTGTGTGTGTGTGTGTGTGTGTGTGTGTGTGTGTGTGTGTGTCTGGCGAGCACACACTAGCAAAAACTTGAAAAGTCATAGCCTTGATCAAAGAAGTCCTGCTAAGATCCAAGACTCCCTCTGATGGGTCTTCTGTGTAGAGGGCACGTAGCAGGAAGAGCCTTGCAACATGGACACTCAAACCTTTGGCTTGAGTCCACTCGTAGGAAACTGAAGGAAGAAAGGACTGTTCTTCATGGTTCCAGGAAACATTAGTAATTCATATGCAGGAGAATCGATTCTAAGAAGCAAGACAGAGGGCCATTTTTATACCCTTTCAAAATGGTAACACTTGCTCCCTATAGAGGATTATGAAATAGATGATTTAAATGCATACTTTCTTTCTTTTTTTTTTTAGTTTGGTATAGGACGTGTGCACTAACCAGGGTTGGGGTGAGAAAGTGAGAAATCCCTTCTCTTCAGTTCTCTCAGGATTTTGGGCACACATGTACATGTACTTGGTTTGTTTTTCAAGCCACCAGTTCAAGACTCTAACCACAAAGGTGGCCATGTAGGACCTAGCCAGCTTAACACCAGAGCACCAGCTGGCCAAATGTATACTGACCTTTAAACCTGAGTAATATATGTTTTTTCTCCTTTAATTAGTTTACAAACCAAACGCACTTCTGCTAACTTTGCTGAGAGGAAATGATATCTTATTTTTCCATGGTCTTTAAGTGAGATAACTTTCCCCTCTACCAAGTTTATTAATTTCTGATTTTACTTGTACAGGGGAAAAAAAACTCAGATTCTTGTAATTATTTTAGAGAGAGATTTTTGCTATAGGGCATGTGCATTTACCAGAGAGACAAAGAGAGACAGAAAGTGAGAAATCATCCCCCGGGGGAGATGGCCACACTGCAATCCCTTCTTCTCCATTCTCCTTTTGGGATTTTGGGCACGCATGCACACGTACCCAGCGTGAATTTTAAGCTGCCAAGTCTGGGACTTGAACTGTGGTCAATCACATGGGAGTCCAGTAACATAACCATTACGCCATCTGCTGGTCCCAGATTCTTGTCTTTAAAGGGAGAAAAATGTCATTAGTCTATGTGAATGACGTTGTAACTTCTTTTGTAGTTCGGATCTCTCTGTACCTTTATTTTTTCTTTTGCACACTCCTTTCGAATTTCCTCAACCCTTTCTGAAAAGCAGTCATCCGTTGGTGTTCTTGCCAGATTGGTTCTAGGACTCTTGTAGATACCAAAATCTTCGATGTTCAATTCCCTTATATAATATGCCATAGTATTTGCATAGCATATACCCATTCTTCTGTGTGCTTTAACCCATTTCTAGATTACTTATAATACCTGATACCATGTGAATGCAATGTTAATAGTTGTTATACTATATTTCTTAAAATTTATATTATTTTTATTAAATTTGTTGTGTTTGTTGCACTGGTATTATTTGTTTCCAAATATTTTCAGTTCATGGTTGGTTGAATCTGCAGATGTGGAACCCATAGATATGGAAAGCTGAATGCATTGGTTTTTTTTTTTTCCTTTTTAAAAAAATAATTATTTTTATTTAACCTTATTTTAATTTGATCTGAGAAGGGGGGGGAGAGAGAGAGAGAGAGAGAGAGAAAGCAAGCTGCCAGGCCCGGGACTTGAACCATGGTCAGCTACGTGGGAGTCCAGAGCCCTTAACCACTACATCACTTACTGGCCCGTTTTTTGTTTGTTTGTTTGTTTGTTTTATTGTCATAGGGTGCAAGCGCTTGCCAGGAGAGACAGACAGGGGGAAAGTGAAAAATCACCTCTCTCCCTCAAAGAAGATGGCCACACTATAATACCTTCTTCTCCAATCTCCTTGTGGGATTTTGAGCACATATACATGTGCCTGGATTGATTTTCAAGCTTCTGGCGCCCAGGGCTCAAACTACTATCAATCATTTAGGAGTCCAGTGCCTTAACCACCATGCCACCTGCTGGCCCCAGGCTGACTGTATTCTTATCTTAAATTTGACTTTCATTTTTTTCTTTTTTTTTTTTTTTGGCGGGGGTGGAGGTGGGGTTTGCTATAGAGCACATGCACTCACCAGAAAAACAGAGAAACAGAGACAGAGAGACAGAAAGCGAGAAATCACCCCCCAGGGGGGATGGCCACACTGCAATCTCTTCTCCTCCAGTCTCCTCTTGGGATCTTGGGCACGCACGCACACACGCGCCTTGCATGAGTTTAAGCCACCAGGTCCGGGACTAAAACTGCAGTCGGCTACGTGGGAGTCCAGTGACATAGCCATTATGCTATCTGCTGACCCAGACTTTCATTTCTAAGGAGACTTTAGCTGTCTAAGTAAATTCTGGTTACTGGTTATTTGAGGTTTTTCTTTACCTTTTTAAAATTTGAATTGTGTTCTTGTTTATGTTTTGGTTATTGGTTATTTATACCTGGCACAGTGGTCACGGCACCGAGTGCTGTGACTAATGACAGCAGGTCTAGATAGATGCTAAGCTTGTGAGAAGAGGCTACACTTGCTGAATCTACTTCATCATCCAGAAGTCACTTCTCAGCTCTGTGCCCTGATGGCTTCATGGAACCTGTGCCCACTCAGGCCACCAGTGACTTCCCGTTGCAAATCCACAAGCCCTTGGTGATCCTTTCTCTGGTTCTGAAAAGCCCTTGGCGGTCCTTACTCTGGTCCTACAAAGCCCTTGGCGGTCCTTACTCTGGTCCCGCACCTCAGCGCCCCCTTACTGGCAGTGACCCCACACCTGCCCCCTCCTCTGCTCCTCCTCTCTGGCCATTCTCTTACTGTGGAGCCTCCTTTCCTCTACCTACCGTCAAGTGTCCATGTCCCCAGGGCCTCCTATTACTCCACCAGGAGCCTGAGTCTTAGAGTTTCTCAGGTAAAGTCCATGAACGGAATCACCTGAAATAATCTGGACATCCGCATGTTTTTCTAAGAGACGGGGTTTTGACTTTTATAATCATTCTTTGTCAGAGAACAGGTGCATGAGAAAGAGAGGGCCCCACCCACTTGGGCCTGGTCATACCATGATCCTTTTTTCCCTCTATTTCTTCATGCATTGAGGTTCCTGGGCATGTGCATATTCCTGGCATGTTTATGAAGCCACCAAGGCTGGGATTTGAACCACAGTCCACCATGTGGAATCTGACTTCCATTGCCCACTGTTTAACTGCTGTACTGTGGGGATGGGCCATGATCATTCTGAAAAACCCGTGACTGCAGGGCAGCCCTGTAGCACAGTGGGTAATTATGGCCGATTATGGTTTGCATTCTGATCCTGGAGAAACACACCAGGTGTGTGTATATGTGCCCCAAATTCTGACAGGTTGGAGAAATGAAAGAAAGGATTGCAGTGTGACCATGCCCCATTGAGGGATGCTTTCTCTCTCTCCTTCCCTCTCTCTCTCTTGTGAATGCAGGTACTCTTTGGCAATAGTAGGAGAAAAAAAAAGGAAAGAAAAGAATTCATGACTCTGTAAGAACCAGTGGAGAGAGGGTAGGAGAAAAATGAAGAAAGAATGCAAGTAGGTGCTCCATATCCACTTTGGAAACTGCCCATGGGACATCTCCACACGAATATCCCACAGGCTTCTCCAATTCCATGTGGCAAAAACTGAAATCCAACCTCCAGACAGGCTCCCATTCCTGTTTTCTTTCTTTTGTACAAGGCATTGCTGTTCACCCTCTTCCCTGGTCAGGACCTGGGGGGTGGGGGGGGTGGGATTCAGCCGGTCACGTTCTTATTTCTCCATCACTGGCTTCCTCCCTATCCATCAGTGTCTGCCCATTTTAGGACCTCACTTCCTCACCTAAACCATTGCCATAGTTTCCTGCCAACTTCTTGCCTCTAGCTCTTACTCTTCTAATTCATGTTCTTGTAACTGCCCGAGAGGTACTTCACTCGTGGACCTGTGATCACGCCGCTCCCCTGCTCAGTATTCTTCAGTGTCTCTCCATTGCTCTCACACACCCCATTACTTCTCCGTCCCCAGCATGACTTCATCAGTAAAGCCACTCTGGTGGCTTCCAGATGATGCTAGGCCTTCCCCCAAAGCTTTGCACATGCTGACTCTCTGTGTGAAACACGCCCCCACAACTCTTGCCTCTTCATGGCCGTATGTGCTCCAGCATCCCAGCCCCACCCCCAGTCTGTGCCTTCTAGGGCTGCCTCCTCTGTGAGGCCTTCCTGGCTTCCCTGACGTAAGTCAGGCTCCTGGGATCCTCCGCCTTTCTAGGCACACCCACCTAGGTGCAAACACCCAAGTTCCATGGCCCCAGATGCTGCACATTCACTTAATGTGGAGTGAGGCTCTAAACCCTTAGATGGTTTACATAAGACAACATTCTTGCTCTATGAAAAAGAGCCAAAGCCAGGATCTACAAAAGGAGCAAATAGAAAGTCTGTAGGCAAGGATCTGAGCACCCACGATTTCTCAAGGGAAAGGAGAGTGAAGTGGATGTACGGAGCGTTAGGAAACTCTCGTGGAGGCTTCCCTCTGCTTACTTCCACTAGTACCACGTATGCCCCTACTGCATGCTGAGATGTGTGGCTGCGAGGACTAAACGAGACAGCAAAGTGATGTACCCAGAGCCAAATGCACTTTACAGCGAGCATCTGCTTGTCTTATTTTCCCTGATGGTCTATAACATCCTGAAAAGCAAAGATTGTCTGTTCAACATTTTCTCTTTAGGGCTTAGCACTGTGCAGAGAACTACATACACTCTCCCACCAGTGTGAGGTGCCAAGAACAGGTTTTCTGAGTGTGCAAAATAATGAACTGGGTACAGGAATTTTGTTTTGTCTTTTAGGTTTTTGCCATAAGGCAAAGAGAGAGACAAAGATAGAGAGAAAGTAAGAAAGCACCCTTGAAGGGGGTGGCCATGCTTCAACCCCTTCTCCTCCATGCTCCTCTTGGGATTGTGGGCACACAAGCAAACACACATGCCTGGTAAAATGTTTCCTTTTTGGAGAGGTTTTTGCTATAGGGCGCGTGCACTCACCAGAAAGACAGAGAAAGACAGAGAGACAGAAAGCGAGAAATCACCCCCCTGGGGCTGGCCACGCTGCAATCCCTTCTCTTCCATTCTCCTCTCGGGATCTTGGGCATGCATGCACACGTGCCCGGCATGAGTTTAAGCTACCAGGTCTGGGACTTGAACCATGGTCGACTACATGGGAATCCAGCGACATAGCCATTACACCAACTGCTGGTCCCCAAGCATGAGTTTTAAGCCTACAGATTTGAGATTTGAACCGTGGTTGGCTACATGGGAATCCAGCAATGTAACCATTCCGTCATCTGCTGGTCCAACCTGGTGTGATTTTAAGTCACAGGTTCACAACTCCAACTGGGGTTGGCCATGTGGAATCCAGTGCCTCAACCACCATGCCACCTCCTGGCCCTGGGAGAAAGTTATTTTCTTTCTTTTTCTTTTTTAAAAGAGATTTTTGCCGTAGGGTGCATGCACTCACTGGGGAGAGAGAGAGACAGAGAAAGTAAGAAGGAAAGTGAGAAATCACCCCCAGGGGATGGCCACACCACAACCTCTTCTCCATTCTCCTCTTGTGATTTTGGGCATGCACACACATGCACCAGTGTGTGATTTAAGCCACTGGGTCTGGGATTCAATCACGGCAACTACATGGGAGTCCAACGACATAACCATTACACCATCTGCTGGTCCCAGTCTTTTCTAACAATTCTTATGAAGATAATTCATTATGCTTTTGAGTAAACAGAGTGCCTACCCTGTTTTCTGACAGCTGGAGAGAGAATGATGAATAACAGCAAATGTTCTGTGGTGCTGTGTGCCAGGTGCAGTTCTCAGTAAATGCTGTTAACTACTGAGTCCTCTGACAGGTCGCAGTGCTGTGCTTTAATCCCGGCTCATAGATGAGGCAGCTGAGTGCAGACAGATTAGACAGCTTGCTTGTTCTTGTAGGAGCCTGATTCGAATCCAGACAGACAAGACAGAACCGGTGCAGCCCAGGCCCTGCCCCCCATAAGCTTTTCATTCTCTGAAGAGAATTTTCCGTTCTAAACTCACTATCTGTATTTCCTCGTTTTATTCTCACAACAACCTGGAGGCAAGTACTGTTATTCTTCCCTACTCCTTAATTTAAATTTGCCAGAGGGCATGTGTACTAGCTGGGGAGACAGAGACAGAGAGAGAGAAGCGAGAAAACACTCCCCAGGGGTCATGGCCATGCCACAGTCGCTTCTCTTCCAATCCTTTTTCCCTCCCTTCAGAATTTTGTGCACCCACACAGATATGCTTGGCATATCTCTCAAGTTGCCAGGTTCAGGAGTCAAATATGCAGTCGACCATGTGTGATCTAGCCGTCTAGCTACCTTAACCACCACGCTGACTCCTGTCTTCCTTTTCAATAATGAAACAGAGGCTCAGGTAACTGAGCCCAAATTACTTGGCTAATTAATAGTGAAACCAAACGTTGAGCCCAGGCAGACAGTCTCTAAAGTCCAGACAAAAATCCACCCTGAAGGATTTTTTTTTTCTTTTTTTTTTTGAGAGGTTTTTGCTATAGGGCATGTGCGCTCGCCAGAAAGTCAGAGAGACATAAAGTGAGAAATCACTCCCACCAGGGGGGTGGTCATGCCACAATCCCTTCTCCTCCATTCTCCTCTCGGGATCTTGGGCACGCACGCACGCACACGCACGCACACGCGCCCAGTGTAAGTTTAAGCCACCGGGACCAGGACTCGAACCGTAGTCGACTACGTGGGAGTCCAGCGACGTAGCCATTACGCCAACTGCTTATTCCCAAAACTCCACCCTGCCATGTTGCTTTTCTCTCCATCCACCCACTCAAAAGCCACATAGTCAGAGAAACTAGTGCTCTGACACAGCCACAAGTGACCAGTCCAGTCAGGGATCTCAATGAACCTAGATCACATGCAGAGTGAAGACTATACATTTACCCTCTAACACAGTGCCCGGAATATAGTAGGCACTCAATAAATGTCAGCTGCTTTCCCCTCAAGAAACACTTGTTAAATGAACTGCCAACCGTTAACCTCAAACCATACTGGCCTTTAAGGATAAGCATGTAAACAGGATCGTAGGGCTGTTTTAGAATATGAGTCTTCACACCCTTGCTGAGTTACACAGAAAAACCAGGAAACAGGATTGCCAAATTAAGGTCTTACCTGTTTACAGGAGAGAATACTATGTTCACCGTACTCACCATTTAAACTGTGTACGATCTGTCCTGTGCCTTTTGCCTGGTGTGTCTGAAGGAGGGTCAGATGTCAGATTCAGTCCTCAGCTCACGGACTAGAATGTTTTATACCCTAGGGGAATGCTTGGGTCCTATTGGAAGGGTGTGGATAAATCCATTTTAAAGGATTTGTTTGTTTCAACCACCACCCAAATCCATCCCCCACCCCTCCCATCCCATGGTAGATCCCATAAAGGACAGGCAATATGAACTTCTGAATTTGCTGAAGAGGTGCATCCTAGCTATTGCAATCCTGCTGGGCCCCTCCTTCAGTTTTAGGAATCAGAAAGGGCCAGCTGGTGGTATGGTGGTTAAGATGGCTGTATCCCACATGGCTGACTGCACAGTTGGAATTCCGGATCCAGTGGCTTGAAAAATAGACCTGATGCCCTGTGTGTGAGGGCCCAAAATCCCCAAAGAAAGGAGGAAGAGATGGTGGAGAAGAAATTGCTGCATGACTATCCTTCCTGGGGCGGCGGTGGTGGGGGGGGGATGCTTCCCTACCCACCACCTGCCCCCATCTCTCTCCACTGTCAAATTAAAGGAAACAAACAGATAAACAATGTCTCTTTTCCAGGGGAGATTTTTTATGTTCCTTAAGCTTAATGAAGGTGAGTGAAAGTAAAGCAACTTGATCCAAGAGTTTGGGCTTCAAAGATTGGGAGGTTGGGACCAGCAGATGGCAAAATGATTACATCACTGGACTCCCACATGGACGACCGTGGTTTGTGTGCCAGACCTGGTGGCTTCAAACTCACACTGTGTGTGTGTGTGTGTGCGTGCCCAAGATTCCGAGAGGAGAATGGAGACGGGATTGTGGTGTGGCCATCCCCCCTGGCGGGGGGCGGGGAGATGATTTCTCACTTTCTCTCTCTGTCTTTCCGGCAAGTGCACTTGCCCTGAAGCAAAAATGTCTCTCTCTAAAAAAAAAAAAAAATAAAAAATAAGAGGTTAATGAGAAGGGATTAAAGAGGGGCAATTTTGAGGGAGAGCTCCAAGGCTATTTTTGTACTGCTATTGGACACCCAAGTGGAGGTGTCAAGGAGGCAGTGGAAATTACGGGGCTGGAGGCAGGGCGAAGTCAGAGATGAAGACAGAAATTTAAGGCTTGTCATTTAAATCAAGAGTAATGAACGGTTTTGGTAAGCTGTGGGGCTCCTAGTTAGTCTGATAAAGCCTATAGCTCCATCCTCAGACTGCTGCTCTTAAATACATACTGTAAAATAAATAAGATTACAAAGGAAAACTCTATTAAAATATAATTAGATTTTTAGAAATTGTGATACAGTAATACAATGTGCCTCTGTATTAATACATTAAAAACAGATGTAGTATGTCTATTAATAATATTTAGACAAATTAAGTTCATTAGCAAATCAATTAAACGGGGGGGGGGGGAAGGCATAGAAAGCAATCATGGATACCAGAGACAATGGGAGGAGGGTTGGACAGGGCAGAGGGTCAGAGGGTTAGGGATAGGGAATCAAGGATGGCAAAACAAAAAAACAAACAAACAAAAAACTGCAAAATATACAAGACATAAGAAATGAAAAATTGTTTGTTGATAACACATATGTTGATGTGCTTGATTGAGCCAACAGACAGTGTATTTTGGATGAAAAATTCATTTTGTATACTGTAATGATGTATAGCATATTAATGTTAAAAAAAGAAAAATAAATTAATAAAAAAATTAAAAAAAAGAAAAAGAAAACACACACAAAAAAATAATAATTACAATATATTTTTTAAAATGTGCTATGGGTACAGGTACTCACTGGAGATAGAGAAAGAGAGAGAGAAAGTGAGAAAGCACCTCCCAGGGGAAATGACCACATCGAAATCCCTTTTCCTCTATTCTCCTCTTGGGATTTTGGGCCCACAAGCGCACACATCTGGTGCGTTTTTCTAGCCGCTGGGTCCAGGACTTGAACTGTGCAGTCAGCCATTATAGGATCCAGCTGCCTTAACCACCACACCACCTGGCTGCCCCTACCCCCTCTTCAAATGAAAAGAGTTTATTTATTATAGTTACCTATGCTGTTTTAAAATTTAAAAAAAAAAAAAAAGTACAAGACAGACACCCTGGTAAATTCTAAACCACTTTGCAGACTCTGTTAAGTGCCATGATCTAATTATCTAGAAAACTCACATCATATCCCACTTGGCACTAGAGAAATCAACTGTCACTGTTAGAAAAAGAAAACTGAAAATGTTGCTGTTGTCACTTCCTAGAGAAGTTAATGACAGATTATGTGCTACATTCAAAATAGAAATTTATATCAAAGTCCTTTGGGAGAAGGGCTGACAAAACATAGTGCCCCCATAGGTTTCCTTTCCAGACTCAGGTTAAAGGTCAGTAGCATACAAGTTGTGTTCACCGTGTCTACAATAGGATTAGATGCTGCTACAGCTGAGACACACAACTTCATCAACAATCTTATCAGAATACTCCCGGTGCCATAATCCACATCAAATATGAAGTTGAAAATGGCGGCAACATGGCCCTGGAGTCACACAGGCCAATCTCATTTAAGCCTCTGCAACTTGAATGAGACCCATTGTCCTACGTATGTGTAGAAAAATGGATGAGCACAGGAGGATCTCGAATAGTTTTACACAGCAAGCTGAAGGAAGGTCCTATGTTTTCTGGATGAGATGAATTTTCCCAATAAAAAAAGTACCTGTTGTTTGATGGGCAATGGGGCTAAATGCTGAGAAGAAAAATAATTCAGATAGGGCCAGCTCCATGGCCTGGTGGTTAAGCAGCTGAATCTCACATAGCTGATCACCTCATTTGAGTTGCACCCGGTGGCGTGAAAAACATGCCAGGCACGTGAGGTGGAGAACGAAGGAGGAGGGATTACACCATGGCCATATCTAGTTGGGGGAGCGGGGTGGTGGTGGTGCTTTCTCCCTCTTCCTCTCTCTGTTTCTCTCT
Organism: Tupaia tana; assembly: GCA_026018925.1. NCBI lineage: Eukaryota > Metazoa > Chordata > Mammalia > Scandentia > Tupaiidae > Tupaia > Tupaia tana. The sequence goes on along the minus strand of JAKSZU010000013.1, from coordinate 16,006,539 downwards.
GGTGAGTACCTATGAGCTCTGGCAAAAAAAGATTTTGTTTTAGGTTTTTGCCATAGGGCAGGTGTGCTTGCCAGAGAGACAGAGAGAGACAGTGAGAGGGAAAGGGAAAAATCACCCACCCCTAGGGAGAGTGGCCACACTGCAATCCCTTCTGCTCTATTCCTCTCCTGGGATTTTGGGCATGCACGTACACGTTCCAACATGACTCTCAGGCTGCCAAATCTGGTGCTTGAACCATGGTCAGCCATGTGGAAGTCCAGAGCCTTAACCACCATGCCACCTGCTGACCCCCAACTTAAAAAAAAAAAAAATACTAGTTCAGGGAACCAGCAGATGTTGTAAGGTTACCTCACTGTACTCCCACATAGTTGACTGCTGTTCGAGTCCTGAACTCAGTGGCTGAAAACTCACGTTGGGCACATGTGTGTGCGTGCCCAGAATTCCAAGAGGACAATGGAGGAGAAGGGACTCTGGTGTGGCCATCCCTCCTGGGGTTGATTTCTTGCTTTCTGTCTCTGTCTCTCTGGTGAACGTACGTGGCCTATAACAAAAATCTTCCTTAAAAAAAATAGTAATTCGGATATAGCCCTTGCTCTTGAGAAGTGTTCAGCCTATAAGTGAAGACAGAAATGTTAACCAAATAAGTCTGATTAAAAATACTAAGTATCAGATAGATATAAGGGATTCCTAGCAACACAAAAGGTTGAGTTAGGATGCCTAGCAGTGGCGATGCCAGAAACACCATCTCAGACTGGCCAAGGGTAAGCCAGGAACAGGAACTTCAAGCTTTTCAAAGGATGGCTACTGCCAAGGTCTCCATGACCTTCCCTGGTGGGGCCATACATCAGAAGCCATAGACTTTTATAGCCATCTAGGTGCACATAGATTCTACTTTGAATTTAGTGAGCACCTACTAAATGCCAAGCACCATGCTGCCCTTGCCCATAAATTATTTATCATTTCTGGCTCACAGACTCAACTACCTAGGTTATAGATTAGTCAAGGAAGTTAACAGTAAGTTATTAATTAGATACAATAAATGATGATGGTATAATACAACTAATTTGATGCTCACAGGAAGACTCAAGATAAAGGAGTTATTAACCTCACTCAACAAATGAGGAAATTGCGGCCCAGTGGGTTAAGTGATTGCCCATAGGTTAATAGCAAAGGTTAACACTCAGTTTAATAGTAAAGCCATCACTTCATTCAGCAGGTTCCCAGCTCAAGTTCAGAATGCTTTTATTGAAAATATCCCAACTTTGGCCAAACTTCTGTTGTGCTTCTCCCTGGAACTTTGTCTTGATTATTATTGCCCTAGTCACTTTGGGCTGTCATAACAAAATACCATTAACTGGACAACTTACACACAGAAATGAATTTTCTCACAGTTCTGGAGGTTGGGAAGTCCAAGATTAAAGCACTCAGCTGCTGAGCCTGGTGAGGGCTCTCTTCCTGGCTTGTAGGCAGCCACTTTCTCACAGTGTCCTCAGAGATTTGGTGTTATGATCATCTTAGTTCAGGTTGCTATGACAGAATACCATAAACTGGATGACTGGAACAACAGACACTTCTTTCTCATAGTTGTGAGAAATGTATTTGTGTTTGTGGTTTCTAATGACAACAAAGCCACAGGTAATGGAATACTAGCTACTTTATTCATGAATGAAAGAAACACTAACTTTTAATTACAGATTAAACAGAATTTTTTCCTGACCCATGTTCATAAATCCCTTAAATAGAGTAAAAAGCAATAAAATACAGTGAAATCTACTAGTCTAATAATAAAGAAGGACAGAGTCCCCAGAACTAATTTCTGAAACATCCTGACATTGAGAAGTTGAACAAAGGTGGAAAAACTAAAAACAAAAAAACAAATGAAAAAACTGAGAAAGCACAGGCAATGAGGCAGAGAGAAACCAGGAAAGGGAGGAGTCAAGAAGTTAAGAAAATTCCCTGGGAAGGATCCAAGGATCTGCATTAGGAATAATTCTCAGGTTTAAAAAAAAATTTTTTTTGAGAGTTTTTTGCTATAGGGCGCGCATACTCGCCAGAAAGGCAAAGAGAGACAGAGAGACAGAAAGCAAGAAATCACCCCCCCCCCCCCCAAGGGGGATGGCCACGCTGCAATCCCTTCTCCTCAATTCTCCTCGAATCTTGGGCATGCACGCACGTGTGCTAAGTGTGAATTTAAGCTACTGGGTCCAGGACTCGAACTGTGGTCAACTATGTGGGAGTCCAGCGACATAGCCATTACACCAACTGTTTGTCCCGGTTTTTAAAATTTTTTATTTTTATTCTCTAGAGGTTTTTGCCATAGAGTGTATGCACTCACCAGAGAGAGACAGAGTCAGTAAGAGGGAAAGTGAAAAGTCACTCCTCAGGGGGATGACCATGCTGCAATTCCTTCATTCTCCTCTTGGGATTTTGGGCATGCACGCATTTGTACCTGGTGTGATTTTCAAACCACTGGGTCTGGGACTTGAATTACGGTCGGCCATATGGGAGTCCAGCAACATAACTGCTATGCCATCTGCTGGCCCCTCAGGCATTTATTATGTACACCAAAAATTGGACTCTTCTCATTGTTCATTCATTCATTTATTCATTCATTCAGCTAATATTTTCTTCAACCCCAACAATACACAAGGTGTTCTAGGGCTGGAAATACAGAAATGATGGCTACTTACTCTATGCCAGGCACTGAGTACTCACAGGTTTAATCCTCACAACAGCCCATCACACCCATATTATTATTACTGTTATTATTACTCCTACTCAGTAGATGAAATCAAAGCAGGAGAGCTATTTTAATCTGATCTTGAATCTCAGATCTAATCACTTCTCTAAACAAAACGAAGGCTCTACTTTCCTGTGGTTTATATGAGAGTGAGACAGTCCTCTAATGGTATAAAAAGTTCAGTTCTTTAAAAAAATAAAAATAAAGCCGGCCTGTGGGCTGGTGGTTAAAGTGGCTGGATTTCACCAGGTTGACTGCATTGGTCAAATCCCAGACGTGACGTCTGGAGAAACATGCTGGGGTGTGTGCATGCCCAAAATCCTGAAAGAAAGAAGAGGTGTAGGAGAGGGAGTTATGGCACGACCACCCCTTGCCTCCCGGGGGGTGTTTTCTTACTTTCTGTCTGGCGAGTGTACATGCACTCTGGCAATATGTAAAAAAATAAAAATAAAAACAAAAATCTCAGATTTTACCTTGACTCAACACCTCCCCACATCTTTGTTTCAATGATACTTCTCTGCTCTTTTTCACAGTTCGATTTCTTTCTTTTTCTTTTTCTTTTTGAGAGGTTTTTGCTATAGGGCACACGTGCTTGACAGAAAGACAAAGAGAGACAGAAAGCAAGAAATCACCCCTTTGGGGCGATGGCCACACCACAGTCTCTTCTCCTCCATTCTCCTCTCAGGATGGGACACGCAAGCACAAATGTCTGGCAAGAGTTCAAGCCACCGGGTCTGGGACTTGAACCACGGTCAACCACGTGGGCATCCAGTGACATAGCCATTACACCAATTGCTGGTTCCTCTTTTCCCCTCTCTTTCTTCCTTCCTTTCTTTCTTTCTTTCTTTCTTTCTTTCTTTCTTTCTTTCTTTCTCTCTCTCTCTCTCTCTCTCTCTCTCTCTTTCTTTCTCTCTCTCTCTTTTTCTCTTTCTTCTTTCTTTTCTTTCTTTCTTCCTTCCTCCCTACCTCCCTCTCTCTCTCTCTCTCTTTCTCTCTTCCTTCCTTCCTCCCTCCCTCCCTCCCCTTCTCTCTCTCTTTCTTCCTTCCTTCCTTCCTTCCTTCCTTCCTTCCTTCCTTCCTTCCTTCCTTCCTTTTCTTTCTTTCTTTCTTTCTTTCTTTCTTTTTCTTTCTTTCTTTCTTTCTTTCTTTCTTTCTTTCTTTCTTTCTTTTATAAACTGCTGTTTATTTTCCTTATCAAACTTATTTCCACTTTCTGCAAGAGTCTGTGGAAGAGCAGACTTAAGATCACTCAGTGATTGTTCCCACCTAGTGGGGGCTGCAGACAAGTCTTCAGTGGCAGGCTGAGCACTCCAGTCTCAGTAGGGAACTGCTAGATGGGCACAGAGGGCACCTGCACACCTTCAGACCAGTCTACGACTTCAGGCTGAGTAGCAGTAAACTCAGGTGCTGGAGCATTCCATTCACCCTGAAATTCCTCCTTGGTTACACCCTCTTCAGCTGTGCCCTGTTCTTCCTTTTCAGTATCTTCAGGATCTCTGTAGAAGTAGAGATTAGGCATGATCTCCCACAGGTGTTCATGGGAAATGGTGCCATGCATGCATAGAACTTCCCTGGCTAGCATCCACCACATCAGACTCACCGAGTGAGCTCCCTTGTTGCATGGGATGGCAATGTCCACACAGAGCAATGGTAAATAGATTACCATTACGTGCGGGAGTCCAACACCCTTAACCATTATGCCATCTGCTGGCCCCTACAACCTTTAATTTTTTTTTTTTTTTTTTTTTTTTTTTTTGCTATAGGGTGCATGCGCTAACCAGGAAGACAAAGAGAGACAGAGAGACAGAAAGTGAGAAGTTAGCCCCCGGGGAGATGGCCACACCACAATCCCTTCTCCTCCATTCTCTTCTCAGGATCTTGGGCATGCACTCACACGTGCCCAGCATGAGTTTAAGCCACTGGGTCCGGGACTTGAACCGCGGTCGACTACATGAGAGTCCAGCGACATAGCCATTACGTTAACTGCTGGTCCCGACAGCCTTTACATTTTACAAAAATAAAAAATATTGAGTTAAATCTATTAATAAAATTATTCTGCTCTACATTAAAAAAGTAAACAGTTTTTGTTTATTTATAAAATACATATTCATCAACTACTAATATATGCCAAAAGCTAAAGTTACTAAGTTGAAAGTTCTAATTCTACATACAAAGTTACAAGTCTGATAAGGAAAAAGAGAGAGAAATACATTTATAAAACCTTCCCCAAAATTCTCCCATAAAACTCACCTGCCCTCTAAGCTATAATTCTCCAATAGCCCCTTAACACACTTAATTATGGCTGGAAGGCAGTGTTGGTCACTTCTCAGGAATGCAGGCCTTCTGTAGGGACTACCTGCCAGAGGTGATGCCCGAAGTGATTTGGAATATTTCTTTTCCCTGTTGTAAAAGCTCATCTAGGGGCTTTATTTTGGGCTCTTCATCCTGAGCAAGTTTATGTATGTCCTTAAGTAAAGTTTATCTTAGGCTCTCTTTATTAACTCTTGTTTACCTATTTTTTAAATGAACCCTCCACAAACCCCACCTACACTGTTGGTGGGAATGTAAGTTAGTATAGTCACTATAAGAGAACAATATGGAGGTTCCTCAAAAACCTAAAAATAGAACTACCGTATGATCCTGTAATTCCACTCCTGGGTATCTACCCAAGGGATAGGAAAATTCTCAGTTGAAAAAATACCTGCACACTCATGTTTATTGTAGCATCATTCACAATTGTTAAGACATGGAATCCACCCAAATGTCCAAGAACAGATGAATGAATTGAAAAAAATGTGGCACATGTACACTATGGAATGCTATTCAGCCATTTAAATAAAACAATGAGACCTTGACATCTGATACAAAGTGAACAAAAATGGAGATTTAATGCTGAGAAAAGCAGTCAGACTATGAAAGACAGGCATTGTATGTCCCCACTCAATGGATACTGAATGTTGGCACTCTATTGCAGAAACTCTAGGATTGGAAGAATTGAAGGATAGGAGAGAAGGAAACCTTAGATACTGGAAACAATATAGTAAGGACTGGGTAATAGGGTGGAAGGGAATCAAAAAAAAGAAAAAAAAAACATTGAACAGACACAAACATGAAGTTGTTTGGTGATGATAATATATGTGGCAATATCTTTGATTTGACTGATAGGCACCATATTTACGCTGGGAGAAAACATTCTGTATGCTGTAAAGATGTACAGTGATTAAATGTAATAATAATAATAAAAAAGAACCAAAGAGAAGAGGAAAGTTTAACAAATATTTCATCATGATGATGATTTAATAGACTGAGAATAAAAAAGTATCTTGTATTAAAAAAATAAGGGAAACAACAAATACAATAAGCAGATTCATTACATTAGGTCGTTGGGAAAGTCATGACATATTTCTCTATGTTTTTATATGCAAAATGTGTCATGATTTTTTTGATGACTCAGTACTATGCTAGATAGTGGTAAGTGCTGTGGAAAAGAAGGAAAAAAATTGAACAGAGTAAAGGGCCTTGAAAGGCCAGAGAGAAGGAGTGCTCTGTCAGTATTCACAAGGTGAGCTAACCAAGAACTGAGAGAACAAATTATCTGTGGTCCAGGCTCTGAGAAAAGCTATTAAAATGCCCTAAGACAGGAGCATGGAGGTGTGTCAGAACTGCAGGTTGGTGGAATGGAGGAGCCTTCGAGAGAGATGAAGTGAGAAAGGTGAAAGCAGATCGGCAGGACTCTATAGGGACTAGCATGATCTGACATACATTTTATTATTTTATTTTATATTTTTGTAATTGCCAGAGGATATGTGCACTCACTACACACACACACACACAAACACACACACACACACACATACACTCAGAAAATATCTCCCAGAGGGGTGTGGTCATAGCACAATCCCTTCTCCTCAATTTCTACCTCTTTTTTGGATTTGGAGTATACATCCAAATATGCTCAATGTGTTTTACAAGTTGCAAGGGCTGGGATTCAAACTTCAATCAGTCATTTGGAATCCCTTAAGAGTGGTTGAACCACCAGGCTAAGGGCTGGCCCTGAATTACGTTGTACTTTTGTATTTATGATTACTTTAGAAAAAGGGATGTATTTATGAATGAATGTATTTTATTGCCAAAGAACTTGTGTGTTCATCAGAGACAGAGAGAAAGAGATAGAGGGAGAAAACACCCCCCAGTAGAGTGTAGTCATGCCATAAATCCCTTCTCTTCCATTTTCCCATCTTATTGGGATTTTGGGCACACATATATCCATGCCCAGTATGTTTTTCAAGCTGCCAGAGCTGGGAATTGAACTGCAGTTGGCCATGAGGTGTCCAGTTTTCTTAATCACTAGGCTATTTGGCTGATCCTCATGATTTACTTTTTTTTCTTTTGAAGAGGTTTTTGCCTTGGGGCAGATGTGCTCACTAGAGAGAGAAAAAGAGACAGAGACAGTGAGAGGGAAAGCAAGAAGTCACCCAGGAGGAATGGCCATGCTGCAATCCCTTCTCCTCCACTCTCTCAGGATCTTGGGTATGCATGCACATGTGCTTGGTGTGATTTTCAAGACACTGGGGTCCAGGACTCGAACCATGGTGGGCCATGTGGGAGTCCAGTGCTCCAGCCACTATGCCATCTGCAGCCCCAAATGATTTAACATTTAAAAAACAGCACTTGGTAGGGCCAGCAGGTGGTGTAGTAGTTGAAATGCTGCACTCCCAGATGGCTAACTGAGGTTCGAGTACTAGATCCAGCAGCATGAAACTCAGGCTGGGTGCGTGTGCATGTGTGCCCAAAATCCAGAGAGGAGAATGGAAGAGGGGACTGTTGCATGGCCATCCCCAATAGGGGGTGATTTCGCACTTTCTCTCTGTCTCTCTGATGAGTGTACACAACCTATAAAAATCTCTCTTAAAAAAAATCATTTGGCTCCTGTATTGAGAACAAACCCATCTCTTCAGAGTAGATGTGCTTTGGGGCCACCTTCTGTTTTCAATTAGTTTAAGAAAAACTAATGCATTTTAAATGCTGGCTCTGTCTTGCCTGGTTATAGGTGATGTCAGATCTTTATTTCCCTGTTGTAGCTCCTATTTATCTTTATTTTTGTCCATGTCACCCTCAGCTTTAAACTTGACATTGCTGGTGGTTCCAGTTTGGAGTTGTCATTTCCAGGAAACTTTTCATCCTAATTAGTTATGGTACATCTGTTTCTTATGAAAAACAAATTTGATGCATCTTTAAATCCTTGAAGTTGACTTTCTCCCATGTTTGTTCTCTTCCACCCACAGGCCTGATGAATACTGCAAAAAACTACATTTGGACAGCATAATTAAGGCATAATTTTATTTTATTTTCTTAACCTCTGTCACTCAGAGAAGAGACACATAGAATAGATGAGGCTGAAAAAATGAGGTGACAGTGATTTATGTCTGATGTCAGAGTAGAGGAAGGTATTAGTACATATTGAAATAAAATGTGAACATGGTAAATAGTCTTTCTAATGAGAACCTGGTAAGCCTTAGGTGCCCAGGTAGATTAGTTGCTGATAGAGCCCTGGAGACAGCTCTTATTACAAGTGCAGGGGATTAAGTGTAGAGGAAAATGATTACGTTAGAAAAAGGGAATGTTCACCCTTAGTCAGAATAAACTGGCTACTGACTCTGGCTGCATCTAAAGCTAAAGGCTGGCCTGTGGGACCAGGCCATTCCTAGCCACGTCCTTCTTTTCTTTTCCCTCCCTCGACTGCCACTGCAGACTGGCCTGGAAAGGCAGTGGACCCTGTAAGCACTTTGGAATCCCCTTAACACACCTCAGGACTGTCACCAAGTCATTACCTTTATCTGGTTTCCAAGTTTATTAAAAACCTCTTAGTTCTCAAAGGCAAGGACTTAGGGAATTGGTCCTGTGAGCATATTCCTGTAATGCTTTGTAATAATAATGGTTCTTTTTCTAGCATTCACTGAACACCAGATCCTTTACAGGTAGGGCCCATTCATTCCTCTCATTAACAGTGACATAAGGTGTCAGCGTCCGCCCCAGGACTTGGGTCTAGCTGAATCATGATCAGAGGGCTGCTGGTGAGGAAGAGAAAGAGGACGAGAAAGAGAAAGCCCTCCATCTTGTGAGGACCGGGGAATTGGAAAAAATGAGACAAAGAGATAGAGTAGAAATGGACACAGGCAGCCTGAGCTTAGGTAGCCCAAGCAACTTATGCCATACTTGAGACACTGCTTGAGTCGCTTGGGCCACCCAGACAAACTGGGCTTCTTTATTTATAGTACAAGGAGACTTTACACATGTATGTTTCATGACATTTCATAGATTTGTTGCCAGGTTACAGTCAATAAGAAGCAGTTAACAAATCTATAAGGGCTTAGTCAGACTGGGCCAGGTGTATCCCTTGGTGTTAATCCCATCAAGAGAAAGTCTCATCTTCTTTTCTAATGCAGAGAAACCTAGCTGTAGGTGTGGGGACGAAGCTAAAGAACTTCTCCATAAGGAGTGCACCACCACACCCAGAGAAGGCTAAAGAACCTTTCAGATGCAGAGCAGGGATTGGACTTTGCTAATTGAGGTCAAGATGTTTCTAGAAGTCCATCAGATGTGTCTGTTGGCACACCCCTAGCAATTTCCACCCTTGCTCTGTCTGCAGCGAAGGTCAAGGAAAGGACAAATTACAAGGTTCTGCCAAACCCCAAAAGCACAGGCGGTGTTTGCTCAGAGCATGTCCCCATACTTCAGGTTCTCTCTCTAAACGTGTCCCCACAATAAGGATGGCTTTTTTGTTTGTATGTTTTGTTTTCTAGAAGAAAAGTGAGGCCCAGAAAAATTATGTGACATGCTCAAGTTTACATAGACTACTTATGAACCCAGTCCCTAGCCCCTTTGGGAATACTCTTATTCTGCTATGACTTGTCCTATTGTTGTTTACATTGCTGCTTCTTCCATTGGGCTATAAACTTCTAGAAAAAAAGGACAATGTCAAGTTTTCCCTTATGTTCTCCACAGCTTCTGGTACAGCACCTCGTAGGGGAGCAATGCCTGCATGGCAAGTGTATGGTACTCAGGATATGTATTGCAAATCTTCCACAACAACAAGGATATTTTATCTTTTTAATTTTTTTGAGAGATTTTTGCTATAGGATGTGTGCACTTGCCAGAGAGACAGAAACAGAGAGACAGAAAGTAAGAAATCTCCCCATGGGGAGATGACCACGTTGCAATCTCTTCTCTTCCATGTTGCTCTCGGGATTTTGGGCACGCATGCACATGTGCCTAGTGTTGTTTTAAGGTGCTGGGTCCAGGATTTGAACTGCAGTCAACTACATGAGAGTCCATCGACATAATAGCTACACCATCTGCAGGTCCCTTAATTTTGAGAAATTATTGATTTTATTATTATTATTGTTGTTGTTTGATATATATATACATATATATATATACATATATATATATACATATATATATATATGTATATATATATATATATATATATTTTTTTTTTTTAAGTTTGCTATAGGGCACATGTGCTTACCAGAGAGATGGGATGGTAGGGAGGGGAAGTGAGAAAGCTAGGTCCAGGACTTGAACTGCAGTCAGTCATGTGTGAGTTCAGTGTCCTATCACACTACCTGCTAGGCCACAAAAATATTTTAATTAGAATTATGAAGGAAATTAATATAAAGCAAAAATTTTCCAAGAAAAACTCCCTTTTTCAGTTGACTCTAATGCTAAGTCACATGACAAAGGAATAAGGAAGGCACTCTCTGAATCTGACTCAAAACAGAGCTCTTTGGTCATAACATCCTGCTCCCAGGGGTTTGAGGTCCACATCCCCATTATAGAGTAAAACACTGCTAGTGTTGGCAGGAAGCAGCACGCTGGTTGCCCGGGAATGATCCGACATATTAACCCAGTACCAAGCTGTGCTGGGCATTACTGAAACCTGTCTGGAAGGACTTTCTGATCAGCAAGGACCAGGGGAAGTCTGGGACAGTTTCTGGCACTCACATCATGTTGTTGCAGAAAACAGACCAACAATATACCAAATGCCACTCAGAGTAGGAGAACTCGGTTTTGTAACTCCAGATGTCCCAGCAGAGCTCCTACTCCCAAGTCTGGGCCCCAGTTTGTGGAAGTTACAGGGGTTACACAGTTCTGGTCATGGATATTGCAGACCAAAGAAATGAGAAAAGTTGCAAAACAGTCACAAAACAGCAGCAATCCAGTTTGTAACATTTCCCTTGCAGTCAATTTACCAAGGTGGGATAGAAATACTTCCTGTTCTCAAGCAGTTAGCAAACAGGATCCTCCGTATCATTGTGCTCTTAAACACCTGTAAATAGTTGTCTTAAGATATTGAAGGTACCATCCTTTAAGATAATCACTGTCCTAAATTTGTTAGAAACTTATCTCTACCTTCCTTTATAGATAAAATATATGTATGTGTCATTAGACAATATATTCTTCTGTTTGCTTGTTTTTGAACTTAAAAAAAAAACAGTATCACATCATGTGTATTCTCCTGAAATTTGTAAATTTGATTTTTATTCAACGTCATCTCATAAGATTTAATTCATGCCCATCAAGTCTGTAGCTATACTTCACTTATTTTCATAGCTGTATAGCATTCCATTAAATTAATAAACCATTGCTTACTTGTCTAGTCTTCTGCTAATAAACATTTGAGTTGTTTCAGTTTTCTTATATTTTGAACAGCATTGCTCAGAACAATTTTGAATATGTTTTTGGTGCACATGTACAAGAATTCTTAGGAGGTATATTGAAGGGAGTAGTTGCTGTGAGCGTTCAACTTTTCAAGATAGTTCACAACTGTTTCCTCTGATATTGAGCCACTTTGCTGGCAAATATGGAGGAGATGGAGAGAGGACGTGAGGGACGGGATGAAGCCAGGAGGAGAGTGGTAGATTGGACGGTAGGTAGAGTATTATAGGCATCGAAAGCAGGCAGTCACAGACACTCTAAGGTAGGCTCAGACTTAGCTGGTGGGAAGCACAAAGGCTGGAGTTCAGTTGGGGAAGAGAATTTGGCACTAAAGTGGGACAAGAAATCAAAGACAAACTCCATGTGTGGAATCTCCCACTTGTCCCAGGAGACTAGTCCTCTCAAGGTGGCACTTGGATGGGTCCGGAAATCCTTTAAGTCATCAGTGATGAGATCCATGGACTTTTACAATCAGACAAGGCCTCCAGCTGCACTGGTCTTATCAGGTGATTACTAGCAGAGTAGAGTCACACAGAGAGATGGGACAACAGTTGAGAGGGCCCTGATACTTACAACCCCAAAGACATTCTATTTCTGCTTTTAGATGGAAAAATTGGGGAAGAGGAATGTCCTGGAGCCCATGAGCTTATAATGCTACACATTAACATGATGGCTCTCCACTTACTTGGCTCAGTTTCAGCAGATTCAGTGAAGCAAAAATTCCTATATTCAGAATGGAGTTAGTATTGGCAAAGCACAATCATGAATAAAATGTAAGCTTTTAGACTCAATGTGAATTCTAACACAGTAAAATACACATCCTCCTAACAGTAAATGAGACCTGGTATTGGAGGGGATGTGGGCTGTGAAGGAAAGACAACAACTGAAACTAACTCTGAGTTCCCAAAACTTGTCCAAGCTACTATCCAGTTTCTTCTCAAATGTGGTATCCCTTCTCTCTTCATCCTGATACCTCAGATCTGATTATCTCTCACTTGGTCATTGCAAGAAATTGTCAGCTAACTCATCTCAGGACCTCAAGCTTGCCCTCTTCTCTTCCCTTCCTCCAACTCCACATAGCTGAAAACATTTTTTTTTTCAGAATTATGTAATTTAACTATTTATTTATTTATTTATTTATTTATTTATTTATTTATTTTTAATTCGACTAGAGAAGGACAGAGTGAGTGAGAGTGAGAGAAAGAGAAAGAGAAAGAGAGAGAGAGAGGGAGGGAGGGAAAGTGAGAAAGCAAACCACTAGGTCCAGGACTTGAACCATGGTTGGCCATGTGGGAGTCCAGTACCTGTAATCACTAGGTCACCTACCAGCCCAACATCATTTTTATAATAAATAAGTTATCTAAACAAAACAAATCATATCACTGCCCTCCTTAAAATCCTTAGGTGAGTAATCAAATACCCTTGAACTGAAGTCCTTATCGAGGTGGGAGTGCTGGGTGATCAGACCCAACACCTATGTTGGTTCTTGTCCTACACTTATAAAGAATTAGAGACACGAGCACAGAGGGGAGAGGAAAGTGGAGTTATTAGGGAAGGAGATAAACCTTGTAATATAGTGGATGGGGGCCCCCAAGTGGGTTGCTGAAGAGAAGCTGGAGATGAAGGCTTTTTACTTAGCAGTCTGAGTAATGAGCTGCCTCTCTGATAAGGAAGAGGGTTTAGAAAATAGTTACATGGTAGTCTGAGTGATTTATTATCCTATTCTTTGTGGGTAAGCAGACCATAACATCCTGTACTTTTGGTTAGAATAGTTACTGAATAGAAACTGTTGCCCTTAGCTACAGTTACTTTGAATTTTAATGCAGCCAGCTTTTGACTGAACAGTTAGCCACTGTTACTCCATCTTGGCCTTATCCTATCTATGTGCTCAATATCCCTGTCTTCTGCCTTATTGACAAGGAGTCATAGACTCTTTAGAGACATATAAAAGGGGTGTATATTGTACATTAATCAGACCATAGAGGAAAAACACAGAGGTGTCGCCAAAAAGAAAACCATAGTGACTTTCTTTTGGGCCCCTTACCCTATCAACCTGTAAATGAGTCTAATTCCTATTACACTATTCCTTAGGGATACTGAAAGGAATTACAATGTTAAACTCTTTACATACAGATTGAAATTCTCTTTTAATCCCTCCTAGAATCCCAAGAAGTGATTATCCTTATTTTATGGATAACAGATTAAAGACAGATTAGAGGAATTTACCAAGGTCACAAGGTTACAGAGCTATTAAATGACAGGAGCCAGTCTATATCAGCCAGTAGTTTCTAAATAGAGCTATAAAAGGAGCTCTTCTGGGGGGCTGGAGTAGCTCTCCCACCCACAGGGCAACAATATCTGAATATTCTGGGGAACCATCTGGGTTCCTTCTCTCTCTTTCCTTTCCTTCAGTTTTTCTTCCTTCCTTTTTCCTCTTCCTTCCTTCCTTTCTTCATTTTTGGTCAGAGGGCGTGTGCTTACAAGAAAGAGATAGATAGAGATAGAGATAGAGATAGAGATAGAGATAGAGAGAGAGAGAGAGAGAGAGAGAGCATTCCTCCACTCATGGGGTGTGGTCATGCTGCAACCTTTTTCTTTTTCTCATCCCATCAGGAGTTTGGGCCTACATGCACATGCACCTTCTGTGTTTCTGAAGCCTATGGGGACAGAATTCACTGCAGTTGGTCCTGTGGGATCTGCCTCTTATGCATTATGCTTAACTGCTGTGTTATATGACCAGTCCCATTTTTTTTTCTCCTTTCAACTTTATTTTTTAGAGCAGTTGTATGTTCAAAGCAAAATTGAGTGGAAGATAGAATTCCCATAAACATCTTGCCCCATGCATGCATAGTGTTATATCTACCCCTGAATAGCCTTTAGGGAATTCCCTTCAGATAATAAAGAGATGTTTACAACAGCCTTTGGCCTGAACCCTCTCTTACTGGCAAACAAAGTCATAAAAATGTTTCAGTCTGCACCCACAGAAGAGCCCATAAGGTCGCAATGGCAAATAATCTAATGAAAGTACACTGCCATTCTTGTGACCCTACACCTGCACCCCTTCCATACTCCTGATAGGGTGGGCTGAAGCACTCAGACCCCGGGGAGTTCTTTTTTTTTTTTTTTTGGAGAAGTTTTTGCTATAGGGTGCATGCGCTCGCCAGACAGACAGAGAGAGACAGAGAGACAGAAAGCGATGGCCACGCCGCAATCCCTTCTCCTCCGTTCTCCTCTCAGGATCTTGGGCACACACGCACACGTGCCCGGCGTGAGTTTTAAGCCACCGGGTCCGGGATGCGAACCGCAGTCGACTACGTGGGAGTCCAGAGACATAGCCATTACGCTAACTGCTGGTCCCAGGGGAGTTCTTTCTCTCAATAAAATTTCATTTTTTCTCCAGAGTCTTACTCCCAACTGTGACACAGAACATCCCTCATTATCAACATCTTCACAGAAGGGTACATTTACACAATTGATGAACCTGTACATAGTACTGCCTTTTTCAGAATGTCATATAGTTAGAATTATGAACTATGTAGCTTTTTGAGATTGGTTTATTTTACTTAGTAATATGTACTTAAAGTTTGTTCATGTCTTCTTATGGTTGGACAGCTTATTTTATTTGTCTGTTTTTTGAGTGCTGAATAATATTTTGCAGAAAAATTTCTGACTACTTGTGTCTTAAAGTTCTTTCTAATGGCTCTGGGCAAGGGGAATCATGCTATTGTGTGAGCCAAACCAGGTGATAAGTCCCTAACTGGGGAGCCCCTTTGACTGTTTCTTGATTTGTTTGTAATTTTTCATCCTTATTTCCATTGAATTTCTTGACCACATCAGGCAAAAAGTGGCAGAATTGATAGTTCTTGGTATGGGCAACTCTCATATAGAGTTAGAAACCGCCTCTGGGTCAACCCTGTAAGGCCTTGAGACCTTGAGAGTGAAAAACTCTTTTTCCTTTATTTCTCTTATTTTCATTCTTATTTCTGCTGCTCAGCCGACACAGGACAACTGAGGTGGGATTAAAAGTTCACATTATGGCTACTCTCACAGAAGACTGGGAACTACCTCTGGATTGTAGAGAGAGGCCAATCTGAGCAAACATGGTGATCATTTGACATATGCAGAAATGTGGTTCTATGGGCAGTCATTTGCTGGGCAATGAACTCCATTAACATGTGAATATGGTAGCTGCCTATGTTTCTAAAGCTGCAGAGCAATATCCATTTAAAGGAAGTTACATGTGTTAATCAGAATGGGCCCAAGGAGATTAGAGAAAATTCACATAGGACTACATGGTGCCAGGTCTCTTTGCATCTTTAGCTGATTAACATCTGAAAACAACTGGCTTCGTATTCACTTCCCCTTCCCATATTTTCTGCCTTTAAAAGAATGAACCTGGGAATGATTTGGAGCTGTGGCTGTCTCCATCAGAGAAGTCACCACCTGATCCCCACTTTCATCTATTCGTGTGTATTTGTGTGTTTATTTTTACATTTATTCTCTAATCCACAGCCCCTGCCACGCCCAACTCAGGGCATGCATTCATTAAGCCATGTGGGGCACGGCACTGGATAGAGCCATTGAGATCTTATGCCCTTGGAGGTGAGAGACTCCTCTTCTTTCTCTTTTTCTCTGTCAGTCACCAAAAACTCACACTTGTGTGGACATGGGACAGGCACTTAAAAGTCATTAGGGTATCCACTACATAAAGACCTGGTCCCTGAGGGGACATGTCTTTAAGGAAAAAAACTAGGGGCAGAGGTCCAAGGCACATGATCAGTTCAATGATTTGTTCAAGAGGGCATGATCATCTCATGGGAATTCTTGATTGGCAAGGCCTTATACAATCAAAGTTTTGTTCAGGTGTCTGGAGCTGTTCAGCCTGGAGTCTTTGAGCTCACACCCAGCAGTTCCATCCTATAAAACATCTTACATACTGACATTAAAACATTACCTTTTATTTAAATGAGAGTTTTATAGGTCTAAAGAGCCTTATTCATGGCCAATGTTATTTCATTTTCATAACGAAAGTGAGAAGTCTTACCACTTACTCTGGGCCTTTACAATGTAAATGGTTTCTGATAAGGAAGTGGGCTTTAGAAAATAGTTACATAAGTGTCTAGGTGATTTATTACTCTAGTCTCCATGTGGTCAGCAGACTATAGCACTCTATACTTCTTGTTAGAATATAGTTACTAAATAGAAACTGTTGCCCTTAGTTCCAGTTACTTTGAGTCCCAATGCAGCCAGCTTTTGGCTGTGAAAACTTGGCCATTGTGACTCCATCTTGGGCCTTTACTCTGCATGCTCAGTATCTCTATTTCCTGCCTTGTAAGGAAGGAGTCAGAAATTCTTTAGAGACATGTAAAAGAGGTGTATATTGTATATCAACCAGATCAGAGAAGAAAAACAGAGACTTTATTAAAAAGAGAAACATAGTAACTTCCTCTCAGGGCCCTTACCTTATCTACCTGTATGTGGGGTCTAACTCTTATCTCATCAGGATAACTTGGCTGCAGACTTGGACTCTAGGATGTTCTAGGCCAGACAAAAGGCAAGATTGTATAAGCAAAACACAAGCCCCTTTCTCATGGCATTTTCCCTTAAAATTTTAGAACATGGTGATACTCTCTTTTCTGCAAATCTTTTCCTTTTTCTTGGTCCTAAAGTGACACGTGACAGTCTACTTTATGGCTTTCCTCTTTCTCCTGATCATGGTGCAGATGGGATTACTATGCAACATGCTAATACCATACAATGAGGGTGTGAAGAATCTAAAGGTTAGGCAGTTGCTGTTCCAGACACCATCTTGGACCATTCTGGGCACTATCTTTGTTCTAATCAGTTCAGAGCAAGTCTCTCAGCCACTTCTTGACTGTCAGATTTTGGGTGCTTGGAATGTACCCTGTCTCACTTTGGAATGTCTCTCCTGTCTCTCTATGGCTCTCTATCTCCCTCCTATCAGTCTACTCTGATACGAAAGGAATGTTCTGTAGTGGAAATAACTTTACTCCTTAAGCTGAGCCAGCCAACTTCGAAATGTAAACATAATGTTGTTTTGGAGGCTTTTGTAAGGAGACTTTCTTTTTTGGTGGGGAATAATCAAGAACTCGGGAAAAACTATATATAAGAGCAGAGAAATATGTACTTTACCCATGACTGCTATCTTTTTTCTTTTTTAAAGAAAGATTTTTGCTATAGGGCATATGCTCTCACTGGAGAGAGACAGAAAGTGAGAAATCAACCTTCCACCCCCCCAGGAGAGATGGCCATGCCACAATCCCTTCTCCTCCATTCTTTTCTCAGAATTTTGGGCATGCATGCACATGTGCCTGGCTAGAGTTTCAAGCCATTGAGTAACGGAACTGAACTGTGGTCGTCCATGTGGGAGTCCAGCAATGTGTCCATTATGCCATCTGCTGGTCCCTATGGCTACTATCTTTACCTCACAATGTTTCCAGTCATTTCTTGGAACAAGACACCTATAAATATACCCAATTTAAGGCTATAGATTTGTTTTTTCTTGTTGTAAGGATCCTCCTTAAGCCAAGCTTCCCAGCCTTCAATGCTACCCTGAGCCAAATGTTGTCTGCCTTCTTGAGAGTCACAGCCACCCTTTTGAGGAAAAGCTGCTGGTTGCCCCACTTGTGGTCTCTTGAAGATAATTTCATAACTCTCTCAACGCCACGCCTGAGATGCCACTATAAGAACTAAGCCTTCGGGAACCAGCAGTTAGCGTAATGGCTATGTCGCTGGACTCCCACGTAGTCGACCGTGGTTCGCGTCTCGGACCCGGTGGCTTACAACTCACGCTGGGCGCATGTGCGTGCGTGCCCAAGATCCCGAGAGGAGAATGGAGGAGAAGGGATTGCGGCGTGACCATTCCCCCTGGGGGGGTGATTTCTCGCTTTCTGTCTCTATGTCTCTCTCTGTCTGTCTGGCGAGCACACGCGCCCTATAGCGAAAAACCTCTCCAAAAAAAAAAAAAAAAAACAAAAAAACAAAAAAAAAGAACTAAGCCTTCAACGTGATGACAGGCAATTTCCTGCTAGACTTTTCTCTCTCTCCCTCTTTTCTTCAGGGCTTTTCTTCCTTTGCCATTTTTCTCTGTTGCTCCCTGGAAAGACTTTTTCCATGAGTCAGCTCACCCTCAGTCCTTCCCATATCTTGAGTTGCTTTAATTTTGGAACCAAATGGAAGTCCCAGAGGAGAGACTTATATCAGATGACTGCCTCCTGAGAAGTCAAAAGTCTTTCTGCGTCTTCAAGGCCTCACTTGGACAAACCACATGTTCCTTTATTCTCATATCCACATCTGTGTGTTCCTTCTCCAAGGCACAACCAAAGGAGGAATGTATCAAAGGTCTCAGAAGGACTTCAAGGACTCTGGGGTGTCTCAGTTCAGGTAAAGATGTTCAACTAAAGAAATGGTCCTGGGGACCCAAAAGGACATGGCAAGATGGGGACGCTCAGGGCACTGTCCTGGAACTTCATCCACCTCTGAAGGATGCCTCAGGTGGGATCTAAGCTCTAGAATGCTAAAGAGGTCTTCACCCGCAGGATGCCGGGGTACATCAGGGCTGAAGATGCTCAGCATCTAGCAGTTCTGATAGGGACATTGCATAGGGACACCTAGCTTGCTCCCTTGGGGGTTATCTACTGACCAAGGGGCTGTCCCAGCTAGATTGCCTATTCCTTTGTCTTCCGTCATTTTGGTCTTTTTTTTTTGGAGAGGTTTTTTTTTTTTTTTTTTTTTTTTTTTTTGCTATAGGGCGCGTGCGCTTACCAGACAGACAGAGAAAGACGGAGAGATAGAAAGCGAGAAATCGCCCCCCAGGGGGGATGGCCACACCGCAATCCCTTCTCCTCCATTCTCCTCTCGGGATCTTGGGCACGCATGCACATGCGCCCGGCGTGAGTTTAAGCCACCGGGTCCAGGACTCAAACCGCGGTCGACTATATGGGAGTCCGGCGACATAGCCATTACGCTAACTGCTGGTCCCTGTCATTTTGGTCTTTATTTCTTTTCTTTATAAGAGGCATGGGAAATAATCACTTAATCCCACAGGACTCACTCCTTGTCTCCAGTGGGCCTCTGTCCACCCCCAAGGGGACAGAAGGAGTAGATACTCAGCTTTTCAGCCCATCACATATTTGAAGAAGGACTCTTTTCCCCCTCAGGGAAATACCTGGACAAGAGGGCTCAGTTAGAGTCCAAGTCCCCTTTGCCATTACTGATAATCAACAATGCAGAGACAAGTTGGGCAAATATTCTGAGGACCTCGATACATTTATTGACAGGTTCCAGATTCTGACCCTAGGTTTTGACCGCTCTTGGAGGGATGTACAGTTAATTCTGGCTACCTATTGCATTCCTATTAGGAAAGAATGAATCTTAGACACAGTGTACAAAGAAGCAAATGGTGCATTTGCTAAGATTCCACATAGAAATTTTCCATAATGAGAAACTGTCCCTACAACTGACTAAACAGGACCCCAAACCAATCAGCCTTTAGTACTTGACACAGTCTTCACGGCATTTAACAGCTGGGATCTCGGTGGGGTAAAGAGAAAACAAAACAATGAAAACACCAAGCCAGGCTTATGGTTGTCTCAGTTGGCAAAGCCCTTGATACCCAATGATTATCCAAGAGTTTACCCAAAAACCAGAGAGAAAAACTTGCAGATTCCTGCTTCAAGTGCAAGAAAACCAGACACTGGGCAAGAGACTGCACTCAGCCACCTCCTGGACCCTGCTGTCAATGCTGGGATGTGAGAAGCGATCCCTGCCATTGGACGGCCGACTGTCCACTCTTCCAATAAGAGGAACACCTGATCTCCTCTCGAGGGGTTTTTATTTAGCAGTCCAAGCAATGGGCTAGCTTTTTGATAAATAAGAGGGCTTTAGAAAATAGTTACATGGTAGTCTGAGTGATTTGTTATTCTGTTTTTTTGTGGGGTCAGTAGGCTGTAGCATTCTGTACTTCTTGTTAGAATACAGTTACTATAATAAATAGAAATTATTAACTACAGTTACTCTGAGTCCCAGTGCAGCCAGAATTTGTCTATGAAAATTTAGCCATGTGACTCCGTCTTGGCCTTACCCTGTCTGTGTGCTCAATGTTAGTATCTGTTACCTTATTAACAATGAGTCATAAATTTTTTTAAAGCTTGCTCACTTAATTGTATTAATTATTACTCAATTTAATGAAAGAGAAGGAGAGAGAGAGAGAAAGCCACCAGGTACGGGCGTTGAACTGTGGTTGGCCATGTGAGAGTCCAGTGCCTTAATCACCATGTAACCTACTGGCTCTGAGTCATAAATTCTTTTTTTTTTGAGAGGATTTTGCTATAGGGTGCGTGCACTCGCCAGACAGACAGAGAGAGACAGAGAGACAGAAAGCGAGAAATCGCCCCCCAGGGGGCAGATGACCACGCCGCAATCCCTTCTCCTCCATTCTCCTCTTGGGATCTTGGGCACGCACGCACACACGCCTGGCGTGAGTTTAAGCCACTGGGTCTGGGACTCGAACCGCGGTTGACTATGTGGGAGTCCAGCGACATAGCCATTACGCTAACTGCTGGTCCGAATCATAAATTCTTTAGCAACATGTAAAAGGGGTATATATTGTGCACTAATCATGCCATAGAGGAAAAACACAAAGCTTTCATTAAAAGAAAAACATAATGACTTCCTTTTGGGGCCCTTACCCTATTTACCTGTATGTGGGGTCTATCTGTGATTTCACCTCTGTAAAGAAATTTTAAAAATTTTGGCTACTAAAACCTTGCCGGTCCCCTTGCAATACTACTATACTGCCAGTACTTAAGTCAACTGAGGAATACAGGATTGTCCAAGATCTGAGTTCTCCAACCCAGATTTGACTAAGGACTGCTGGGTTTGTTTATCCTCATCCTCAGCACAATACACAGCTGTCTCCAGTCCTGTTCTTGGGTCACGACTGCAATAACTCCTCATCCTAAATATAGGGGAGGTCAACTTTCTGTTTAATAAAGGGACAGAACTTGTAGGATTTTCAAATAGCTGAATAGACTAAGAACACACTAATTGGATGAGCAGTTGGTCTTTCAATGGAACTCAGTGACTGAGGCCTCACTGAGAGCCCCAGTTTGGGGACCTATGATGATGACTACTCCCATAAAATTCCAGGTACCCATCTGTGTTAAAAGGACTCATGATACAACCCAAGGATGACCACTAGATGCCTTAGATCAGTCTCTCTGAAATCATACTGCTTCAAGAATCTAACAACTTTTGTTGGATTCCTGGGGAATCTGGTTAAAAATCTGGAACTGGTTCCTTTGGCTGTTGCTTCTCTTGGGATGCCTGTTAATGCTAATTCTCATCCTCACTTTTGGGTCCTGCATCTTAAATCTCCTAGCCAAGTTTATTTGTGCTTTCTTAGAGGTTATAAAATTGCAAATGATCTGGGGCCAGCAAAAGATGTGTTGATGAAGGTGCTGCACTCCCACATGGCTGACCTCAGTTCAAGTCCTGGACCTGGGGGCTTGCTTTCTCACTTTTTCTCTATCTCTCTCTGGTCAAATTAAATAATAATAATAATAAAATAAAATAAATAAATAAATAAAAATTTAAAAAGATTGCAAATGATCATACAAGAGGGATACCAACCCCTTGGGACCTCTGCTGAATGCTACCGCAGGTCATTCAACACCAATGACAGTCTTCCCAATGGCACACCTCAGGACTAGTTCACTGACCTGCCCCTGGGCCCACTTTCCTACCTAGATAGGGTGAGAGTTCCAGGATCCCTGATAGGTCGGGCCAATGTCCCTTTCCAGCATGAAGCAGTTGTCGAAGATGGACCATCAGTCTTCAATTCCCCAAAATGATTTATTGAAATTATGCCACTTAGGGGTAAAATGAGGCAGGAAGAAAGCTAGAAAATGGTTGTAGGTAAGGGAGCTGGAACATCTGCCCATGTGGCTAGATAGAAAAACCAATCAGGAAAGAAAATTCCCTACCCAAGTTAATGCAGGCAGATTAATGAGAGATGACTAGTTGATTGAACCACATTTGATATAGCCAATGAGCTGAGAAGAATCAATGGGCCCAGCCTAATTTGACATAGCCAGTGAGAGGAAGACAATCAGTGGGTCCAGCCAATGATCAACTAACATGACCCCGAATAAGAGATTATAAACCCCATGGAAAATAACTACCAGGGGCCTTGAGCCACTCTTTCTCTTTCTGCTCCCACCTCTCGGTAATGTATTTTTGCTTTTACTTACTAAACTACCCTTTGCTGTCCCGACCCGGGGGGGCAGTCGAACAGGTTTCCTGAGGGAAGGAGTGAGAGCCGGGACAAGCCGCACAGTGTTACGACAAGGAGACGACACAGTGTCTTCAGGGTCATCCGTTTATTGTGGGCAGCACGGTACAGCACGGAGACGACACAGTGTTACAACTCTTCAGGGTTGCGTCGTCTATTGTGAGCAGCATGTGTGAGCAGCACGGAGACGATGCGATGTCATAACTCTTCAGGGTTGTCCGGAGAAGACGTGGTGTTACAACTCTTCAGGGTCTTCTGGAGATGATGCAGTGTTACAAGTCTTCAGGGTCTTCCGGGTCATTTGGCGATTGTGGGCCAGGGATGGTGGTTATATACATGTTGGTGGGCCGTGATTGGTTGTAAAAAGGTGGGTTATGATTGGTTGCTTCGTGGATCAATCATGAGGTGCCGGATATGCAAATCTGAAGGATTCTAGTGGCCAATCAGAGTATGGTTTTTTTTTTTTGAGAGGTTTTTTTTGCTATAGGGCGTGTGCGCTTTCCAGACAGACAGAGAGAGACATAGAGACAGAAAGCGAGAAATCACCCCCCAGGGGGGATGGTCACGCCACAATCCCTTCTCCTCCATTCTCCTTTTGGGATCTTGGGCACGCATGCACACGCGCCCGGCGTGAGTTTTAAGCCACCGGGTCTGGGACACAAACCATGGTCGACTACATGGGAGTCCAACAACATAGCCATTACGCTAACTGCTGGTTCCCCAGAGTATGGTTTTGAAGGTGAGGTTTTGAAGGGAAGTCAATCATGGCTTTTGGCATTGTGTAATTGTTTGCTCTTTGAGAAACTGGCGATATTCGCTGGTGCGCAGCCTCCCACACTTTGCTTTTGTTATTGGTGTGTGTCATTCAATTTTTTGCCAGAAACACTAAAAACCTGGACATCACTAAAGCCATCCCACAATGCCTACAGATAATAATCTCGCTAAAGCAGGCAGCTTTGGTCCAGTGATTGGGCAATGCTTCCCACATACTGACTCTTGCACAGCATTATGCGAACATACAGCCAAGCATTCTTACCTGTTAAAGTTAAACTAAGACATCCTTTTCTGCGGACTCTAATTGTTTTAAAGACAAAGACTTATGCTTTTAACCTAATTTTAACCTGACAATTTTTAAGTGCATCTGTAACCTGTGAGCTTCTGCTTCTAAATATTCTGCCTTTTGGGGCCAGACCAAAACAAGAACTCCATGTGTTGATGTACAGTTTTGCTTGTATCGCTAGCTCAGAACTGAAGAAAAGAGCTGCTGCAGTTAAGCCCTCCAGAGTACTTTCTCGGGGCTACCAGAGATCCTGTTTCAGGATGAGGGTCACTCATAATTTACTATTTTTTAAAAATATTTATTTATTTATTTCCATTTGTTGTTATTATCTTTTTTTTTTTCTTTTTTTTTTTTAAATTTTGACCAGAGAGAGAGAGAAAGGGAAAGCGAGAAAGCAAGCCTCCAGGTCCAGGACTCGAACCGTGGTAGGCCACATGGGAATCCAGCGCTCTCAACCACCACGCCACCTGTCGGCCCCATAATTTACTATTTATAAATCTTTTAAAATATTCAAACAGAGTTTGGTTATCTGCAGCTACAATTCCATTGTCTGGATGCATACCATTTATTGATCCATTAACTTGCTGAGGACATCTTGATCGCCTCCATGTGTTGGCAATTATGAATAAGGCTGTTATGCACATCTGCCTTCAGGTTTTTGGGTGGACATATATTTTCACCACCCTTGGTTAAATATCAAGGAACATAATTGCTGGATCACATGGTAAGAGTTAGTTTAGTTTTATTAAAAAACTATCAAACTGTCTTCCAAAGTGGCTTTACCGTGTTGCATTTCTGCCAGCAATAAATGAGACTTCCTGTCTCGGCATCTTCACCAGCATTTGATGTTGTCAGTGTTCTGAATTTTGGCCATTCTAAGAAGTGAGTAGTGGTATCCTGTTGTTTTAATTTATATGAGCCTCATGACATATGATGTAGAGTACCTTTTTGTTTGTTTGCTACAGGCATGTGCACTCACGAGAGAGAGAGAGAGAGAGAAAGAGAGAGTGAGAGAGAGAGAGAGAGAGAGAAAGAGAGAAAGTGAGAAAGCATCTTCCCCCCACAGGGAGTTGATCATGCCACAATCCCTTCTTCTCCATTCTCCTGTTAGGATTTTGGGCGTGGACACACACATGTCCAGCATGTTTTCCAAGCTCCTGGGTCTAGTACTCATGTAATTGACCATGTGGAATTCAGCCACCTCAGTCACCTCAACCACCAAGAAACTGAATGGTTTGTGGAATACCTTCTTATATGCTTATTTTCCATTTGTCTACTTTTTTCAGTGAGGTGTCTATTAAATCTTTAGCCTATTTTAGAATCAGTTTGTTTATTTTCTTACTGATGATTTTTAAGAGTTCTTTGCAGATTTTTGGATAACAGTACTTTATCAAACCTATCTTTGGCAATAAGTCTTTTCCCAGTTGGTGCATTATCTTTTTATTTGTTTGCCAATGTCTTTCAAAGAGTAAAAAGTTTTAATTTTAATGGAGTTTAGTTTATCACTTTTTCTTTCTTGTGTAATACCTTTGGTGTTGCATTTAAAAAGTAATTACCAAACCCAAGAGCATCTAGATTTTCTCCTATGTTATTTTCTAGAAATTTGTGTTTTATATTTAGGTCTGAAATTCACTTTGAATTAATTATTGTGAAATACGTAATATCTGGGCCATCCAGGTGATGTGACAGTTAATGTGACTGGATTCCATTTGGCCAACTGTGCAGTTTGAGTCCTGGGCCAAACAGCTTGAAAATCACTCTGGACATGTGAGCTTGCATGCTCAAAATCCTGAGAGGAGAATGGAGAAGGTATTGTAGCATGGTCATTCTCCCTGGGAGATGCTTTCTTATTCTCTCTTTCTCTGTCTCTAGCAAGCACATGTACCCTATAGCAAATAAATATTAAAATTTAAAAGGTGTAATATTTGTGTCTAGACTCTTTTTTTCCCCCTTGGCATGTGGCTGCCCCATTGTTGTTCCAGCAACTCTTGTTGAAAAGATTGTTTTTTTCTTCGTTGTATTGCCTTTGCTCCTTTTTTTTTTTTGAGAGGTTTTCCTATAGGGCACATGCACTCGCCAGACAGACAGAGAGACAGGAAGTGAGAAATCACCCCCCAGGGGGGATGGCCACGCCGCAATCCCTTCTCCTCCATTCTCCTCTCGGGATCCTGGGCATGCACGCACATGTGCCCAGCGTGAGTTTTAAGTCACCGGGTCCGGGACATGAACCGGGGTTGACTACGTGGGAGTCCAGTGACATAACCATTATGCTAACTGCTGGTCCCAGTCTTTGCTCCTTTGTTAAGCACCATTTTACCATATGTATGTGTATATATTTCAGGACTCTCTATTCTATACCATTCATTGATCTATTTGCCTGGTCTGTCACTGATATCACTCTGTCTTGATTACCGCAGCTTTATAGTGAGTCTTGAAGTTGGCTAGTATCACTCTTCTAATTTTGTTTTTGTCCTTAATATTGTGTTCACTATTCCAAATCATTTGCCTTTCTGTATAAATTTTAGAATCACTTCATCATATCTAGTTGCTGTGATAAATAACTTGCTGGGATTTTAATTGGAATGATATTGAATGTATAGATCAAGTTAGAAAGAACTGATGACATCTTGACAATATTGAGACTTCCTGTTTACTAATATGGAATGTTTATTTACTTAGTTCTTTGATTTCTTTCACTTGAATTTAATAGTTTTCTTCTAAGTTATTTCCTTTTTGTGGGGGTGCTAATATAAATAGTATTGTGCATTTAATATGAAACTTGTCCATTGCTGAAATATAGAAGAGTGATGGACTTTTTTCTTTTTCTTTTTTTTTTTTTTTTGGAGAGGTTTTTGCTATAGGGCATGTGCACTCGCCAGAGAGAGACAGACACAGAGAGAGAGAGAGACAGAAAGTGAGAAATCACCCCCCAGGGGGCGGATGGCTATGCTGCAATCCCTTCTCCTCCATTCTCCTCTCGGGATCTTGGGCACGGAAGCACATGCGCCCGGCGTGAGTTTTAAGCCACCGGGTCCGGGACTCGAACCATGGCTGACTACATGGGAGTCCAGCAACATAGTCATTATGCTAACTGCTGGTCCCAAGAGTGATGGACTTTTGTATATTAACCTTGTATTCTGCAACCTTGTTATAAACTTATTAGTCTGGAAGGTTTTTTTGTTGATTTTTTTAGATTTTCTACATAGACAATCATGCCACTTGAAAACAAGGCAGTGTTGTTTCTTTCTTACCAATCTGTACACCTTTTATTTCCTTTTCCTTTTTTATTGCATTAGCTAGAACTTCCAGCACAATGCTGGGAAGCAGTGGTGAAAGAGGTACAGTTTAGCATTGTTCCTAATCTTAGTGGGAAAGCTTCAAATTTCTTACCACTAAGTATGATGTTCACTGTAGGATGTTCTTCATCAGGTTAAATAACTTCACCTCTGTTTCTCAATGGTTAACATTTTGTTACTGGGTAAAGGGAACTGCTATAGATAAATCGACCTTTAGTAATGTGGTGGTAAGGTGTTGGAGGGAGAAAGTCTTCTCTGGCCCTATGATAAGATCTCAGACTTTAACTGAGGTGGGCTTCTGGGCAGAAGGGAAGGGGCTAGCAGGGAGGCAGCAAAAGTGAATGGGCTGAGGAATGCAGGAATGGTTAGGCAGAGCGCCCACTGCAGAGTTCTTGTCGGTACCCTCACCCCCACTCCCTTA
The DNA here is from genome assembly GCA_026018925.1 of Tupaia tana. NCBI lineage: Eukaryota > Metazoa > Chordata > Mammalia > Scandentia > Tupaiidae > Tupaia > Tupaia tana. The sequence goes on along the minus strand of JAKSZU010000013.1, from coordinate 15,978,987 downwards.
GGTGGTACATGATGGCTAGAATGGACTAGAATTAAATATTTTCCTCCCCTCGGGTAGGTTAGGCTCTGATAAAACCCAGCCAGTTAGGTGATGATAAATAGTTTCTTGTGAGATCAGGCCTTGTTAAGAACAGAATGCTCTGTCCTATTTCAAAATGAGTCCAATTTTCTTCCCCCTGCTGGAAACTTGAGGTGAGTTTTTTGTTTTTGTTTTTATTTTCATATTCCTTAGGAGAGCTTAGTAGAACTCTGGAGATAAAACTGTCACAATACTGTGTCTTCTGCCCTCTCCCCCAGGGGGATGGGTCTCCCTGTTTTTTTTTGTTTTTTGTTTTTGTTTTTTTTTTTTTTTTTTAAAGAGAGACTATAGGGTGCTTGTGTTATAGGAGAGACAGAAAGAAACAGAGAGAAAGTGAGAAATCACCCCCTCCCCGCCAGGGGGGATTGTCATGCCATAATCTGTTCTCTTCTAGTCTCCTCTCTGGATTTTGGGCACACACACACACACACACACACACACACACACACCTGGCTTTATTTATTTATTTATTTTCTTTTGAGAGGTTCTTGCTGTAGGGTGTGTGCACTCACCATAAAGACAGAGAGAGAAAATGAGAAATCACTGCTCCCCGGGGGGATGGCCACACCACAATCCCTTCTCCATTCACCTCTCGGGATCTTGGGCACGCACGCACATGCACCCGGTGTGAGTTCAAGCCACTTGATCTGGGACTCGAACTGTGATCAACTACATGGGAGTCCAGCGACATAGCCAGTATGCCAACTGCTGGTCCCACACCTAGCATGTTTTAAGCAGCTGGGTCCACGACTTAAACTTGTGAGTCTAGCATCCCAACCACTATGCTACCTGTTAGCCTACCCATGGGGTTTTTAATTCTTAGACTTGTCCAGGCTGATCTCCTAGCGATCCCTTAGTTACAGTTCAGGTTTCTCATTCAGCACTAGATCCCTAGGAGGTATTTTATTTTGCTCCACTAAGATGTAATCCTCTGTATTCACCTGGCTGTCTCTCCAATTTGCGGGCAGCAGTTTGCCCCCTGACTGCGCTTCACTTAAGGATTTGAGAGTTGTTGATGTTTTAGTTTGTTCAGCTTTGTACTTGTTGTTAAAACAAAGCAGTGACTTCCAAGCTTCTTATATACTGGACAGGAAACTGGAAGTCTCTCTGAATTTATTTCTTTTCCTTCCTTCCGTCCTTTTTTCTTTTGCTTTCTTTTTTTTCTAGTCTTTTCTATCCTCCCTCCCCTCACCTCTCTCTCTCTCTCTCTCTCTCTCCTTTTCTTATCCTTCCTTCCTCTCTCCCTCCTTCCCTTTCTCCCTTCTATTTGAGACCTCTATGTTTAACATTCCGTAGCAAATTCCAAGGATCTGTTCCTTTGGAGGACTGATAAGTACCCCAGGGTACTAGCTCTGATGGACAGTGCTGGCATTCCCGAGCCAGTTGCAGCTTGTGCTACCTCTCTGCTGGCCCTGCTTCCTTTCTGCACCAGAACATCTCTTGCCGGCACCAGTTTTGCCCAGATCCAACTTTGAGGAATTTATGAGAGCTGCCTGTGGGACCAACAGTTAGCGTAATGGCTATGTTGCTGGACTTCCATGTAGTTGACTGCGGTTCACGTCCCAGACCCGGTGGCTTAAAACTCACGCAGGGCGCATGTGCATGTGTGCCCATGATCCAGAGAGGAGAATGGAGGAGAAGGGATTGCGGCATGGCCATCCCCACTGGGGGGTGATTTCTCGCTTTCTGTCTCTCTGTCTCTCTCTGTCTGTCTGGCGAGTGCACGTGCCCTATAGCAAAACCTCTTTTAAAGAAAGAAAGAAAGAAAGAAAGAAAGAAAGACAGACAGACAGAAAGAAAGTTGCTTGTTATGGCTTTCAGATTCTCCCAAGCAAGTTACTAAATTTTCAGGAATCTTATGAATTAGTCCTTAAATTCCCACTTGCCAGATCAGGGAAAAATTGCAACTGCAGGTTGGTCATAGAAAAGAGTTTGGCTAGGGACCAGCAGTTAGAATAATGCCTATCTCGCTGTACTCCCATGTAGTCGACCATGGTCCGAGTCCCGGACCCGGTGGCTTAAACTCATGGTGGGCATGTGTGCGTGCGTGCCCAAGATCACAAGAGAACAATGGAGGAGAAGGGATTGAGGGGTGGCCATCCCCCCTGGGGGGTGATTTCTCGATTTCTGTTTCTCTCTGTCTTTCTGGCGAGCTCATGTGCTTTATAGCAAAAACCTCTCCAAAAAAAGAAAAAGAAAAAAAGAAAAGAGTTTGGCTAAACCCCCCCCCCCCAAAAACAAAAACAAAAACAAAAACAAAAACAAAAACAAAAACAAATAAACACACACACACACACACACACAAAATAAAAGCAGTCTGTGAGTCTCAACTGGCTATATGTATCGGGCCAGCAGATGGTGTAGTGGTTAAGGTGCTGGACTTCCATATGGCCAACTACAGAATGAATCCCAGGTTAGACAGCTTCAAAATCACACTGGGTGCATGTGCGTGCATGCCCAAAATTCTGAGGAGAGAATGAAGGAGAAGAGATTTCTCCTGGGGGGGTGATTTCTCCCTCTCCCTCTCTCTGTCTTCCTCTGTTTCTCTCTGGCAAGCACACATGCACTATGGCAAATGCTTTTAACAAAATAGAGCATGTATATTTTATTATTTTATGAGAATTTTGTGTTACATATGCTTTATATTAGCATCTTTAATTTGAAGTATATACATGTGTATATGTATGAATACTCATATGGACTTGTTTTGGGAGAGCCAGTTTTTTAAACATTTACCAGTATTAGAGTTACAGAAAAAATAATACGGTGGCAAAAACCACTATAAAAATGTATGGACACCTTCTTGGATGTGGTTATAGGAAATGCTTTACAGTAAATCCTGGAGAGAAAATTCTTTGTTTGTTTGTTTCTCTTTTTTTTTTTTTTTTTTTTTTTTTGGAGCGGTTTTTGCTATAGGGTGCGTGCGCTCACCAGAAAGACAGAAAGAGACAGAGAGACAGAAAGTGAGAAATCACCCCCCGATCCCTTCTCCTCCATTCTCCTCTTGGGATCTTGAGCACGCACGCACATGCACCCAGTGTGAGTTTAAGCCACCGGGTCTGGGACTCGAACTGTGGTCGACTACATGGGAGTCCAGCGACATAGCCATTATGCCAACTTCTGGTCCGAGAGCAAATTCTTTCTACGTTTCCTGTCCATAGACTAGTCTCTTTCTATAAATAAAACAAGTGAGTGTGGGTCACCTATGTAACCTATGGTTGCTCAGCCTGCCTTACCCAGGTCCCACATAGGGTCTCAATGACATTTGCTGATTTTGCCTTTGCCTGCTGTGTCAGGCCCCCCAGATCTCCGTTTTACATTTCTGGGACTTCCCAGGGATATCTCACTAACCCTGTGTCCCTGGTAAGGCCATAAAATGGCTTTCTCTTACTTTTAGGGAAACTCAGTCCTCTAATGAGCTCCTTTCAGGGCCTTCGTGATTCAGTTTATGCCTAAGGACCTCTGTACAGTCCACTATTTATTTTTTAATTGGAGGACATATACTCACGAGAGGCAAGAGACAGAGAGAGAGAGAGAGAGAGAGAGAAGGAGAGAGCACCCAATGGGGTGTGGTGACCCCACAATCCTCTCTCCTCCGTTTCTCCATCCTGTTGGGATTTTGATCATACATGCTCACATGCCTGGAGTGTTTCTCAAGCCAACAGGACTGCGATTCGAATTACCATCGGCCATGTGGAATCTGACTTCCTTAACACCAGGTTGTGGGGCTGACTCCACATTCCACTATTTCTGAGCAAGCGCTCTTCTTTTCGCTCCTAGCCGGTAGCAATAAATAGCCTCAGCATATGGTCTTTCCTTAGCCATCCATAACCTGCTCCACTGGTAACTTTCAGAGCTTCCTGTTTGTTTGCCATGCTGCTCACCATCCTTGTACTCACATGGTTTTATGTGGTTGTTTAATATCGTCTCTTTGCATTCTAAGTGACTTGAGAACAAGGATTGATGGGGCTTTGCCTGTATAGGTTCCTTGAGTGTGTGGTCATAAGGCCAACTTTAGCTTGTGTCTATTCAAGCACCTTCCAGTCCATGAAAAATGAGAAAAAGTATGAGTAGGGGGCAGGAGAAGGAATACCCTAAAAGGAAGTTCAAGGAGTGATGGAAAAGCTTTGTCCCATAATCTGAGTGATGATGAACATTTGTGTACAGGTGAATCTGGGCCTGAATGCACAGCTATATGACTTGGTCAGGTCACTTCTCCAGACCTCAGTCTCCTCATTTATAAAATAGGTATTACATTGGGTTGTCGGGAAAGTCATGACACATTTTTGCATAGAAAAACATAGAAAAATATGTCATGTTTTCCTGAAGTCCTAATAGCTTCTAGCCTTATAGGTATATGGAAGGCTTAGAAAATTTTAGCCTTAGGAATTTGATGACTTGTGAAGAGGATCTTTTTTTGTCTATATTATTTCTGAAGATAGAATGACAGAAGACATTTTAGCAAGAACATTTCAGATAGGTATCATCAAAATTTCTCAGGAGGTGCAATTCTTTCTTGGAAATCTGTGAAAATATCTCAATTTATATTCTTGGAATGATCTCCCCAGCCAACAAGGAAAGAGAAGGCTGTATTCCTCTGTCCACATTCGTTAATCTCGCGATCACTTGGGGCAAAGCACTCAACTACTTCCTTTTCTTTTTAATGTAGTTTGTAATTGATATAATAGTTGTACATGTTTGTGGAGTATGGCACAAGTTTTTCATACATGAATAAAATGGATAATAATCAAATCAGGACAATAAACATATATATCAACTCCCTAACAGTTATCATTGCTTGGTGTTGTGAACATTCCACTTTTTAGCTCATTCTCCCTTATCTGTATAATGAGGGGAAATAATCTCTGTAGCTACCCTGGGTGGGATGACAAAATGAAGTGAAAATGTAACAGAGTGATTAAAAGTGGTGGTATCAGAACTATTATCTCCAATTTATCTAAAGCAGGGGGAAGTGAGAATCCCAGTGCCTTCTGGGGAAGGTCATGGAGTTACATAGATTAAAGGACATACTGGTCCCTGCCTTTCTTTCTTTTTCCTAATCACATGGAATTTCCTCAGCCTGAACTTGAGCTCATCTGAGGACAAAACTACTCCATACACTTCTCTGTCAAATTCTTCCCTCTGAAGGGATTTCCTGTTGGATCGAAGTGTGTGTTACTGAAACAAGTTGGTGAAATCAGACAGTAAACTGTCTTATTATCACTTGGTGCAGAGTATTAAGGGACTATGTTCACTGTAAGTTGATCAGAAACGGCTCAAAAAATTTTGAGGGGGGGCATATCCTAATTTTGATAAGGTTCTCAGTAATAGCAGGTTTAGGGAGCAGACAGAGGGCAATCAGCTGAAAGGAGTTCTGGACTTTAAAAAGCATCACTAGGTATAAAGTAATCAACTTTTATTTGGGCCCATGTTAATTAGACTCTTTCATGTTGCAAAAAATAAAATGATTAAAAAAAGCATCACTAGATATATATGCTATATTACAAAGAACAAGTGCAAAGGGTATTCCTTCAAGGATTGAGAAGCTATTGTTCATAGTTTAAGGCTCCATTAGTCTCCAACATTCCAATAAAAGTGCTAATTCTTTATAGTGATAAACAAATCCCATGTGATTATTTCCACTGAGGCTGAAGGCCTCTGACTAAACCAAATTTACAATTTTTCTTTTTTTTTTTTTAAGAGAAGGATTTTTGCTATAGGGTGTGTGTGCTCACCAGAGAGACAGAAAGAGGCAGAGACAGAAAGTGAAAAATCAACCCCCCTTCTCCTCCATTCTCCTCTCAGAATCTTGGGCATGCAGCGCCTCGCATGAGTTTAAGCCACTGGTCTGGGACTTGAACCATGGTTGACTATGTGGGAGTCCAGAAATGTAACCATTACACCATCTGCTATTTTTTTTTTTTTCCCGGAGTGTACATGTGCTTACTGGAGAGAGAGAGAGGGAAAATGAGAAAGCACTTGCACCCCCATGGAGGAGGTAGTGTAGCAACTTCTCCTCCATTCCTCGTCCTTTCATATTTGGGCATGCATGCATGTGACCTGGCATATCTTCCAAGCCACCACATCCAGGATTTGTATTACTCAGTTGACCATAGATCCAGCCACCTTAACCAATGGCTACCAATATTTTTTATTTTAAAAATGACTTAATCAGATATTACTTTAGGAAATAGTTAGGACACTGGAACATTGGTTTAGGAATTAAGCTTTGTGGGAGGTTCCAATAGCTAATAATGCTACAAATTACATACTCTCAGAGTTGACAGGAAATTACACACTTTGCTGGAACACTAGGAGTGCGAAGCAGGGCATTCCTTTATTCTTCCATCTCTGGACCTCATAGCTATGAAAAATTAAGTCATCCATTTGATTGAACTTTTAAGAGAAGCTAGATTTTTTTTTCACTTGTGACACTAGATGACTGCTATGGTTTGAATATTTGTCCCTCCTTTTTTTTTTGAGAGGTTTTTGCTATAGGGTGTGTGTGCTCACCAGAAAGATAAAGACGGAGTGATAGAAAGCAAGAAATCACCCAGGGAGGATGGCCATGCCTCAATCCTTTCTCCTCCATTCTCCTCTTGGGATCTTGGGCACGCACGCACACGTGCCCGGCATGAGTTTTAAGTCACCAGGTCCAGGACTCAAACCACGGTCGACTACATGGGAGTCCAGCAACATAGCCATTATGCCAACTGCTGGACCCAAATATTTGTCCCCTCCTAACCTCATATAGGAACTTAATCCTCCCTGTACTCGTGTTAGAGAGTGAGGCAGAATAAGAGGTGAGGAAGGTGTTGTATACTGTGATTTTTCTGCTTCCTGCCTCTTCTGTAAACACTATTCTGTGTCTTCCTACTTGGATTCAAATGTGAAATCAGTCTTTCTCTCAAATTCTATAAAAATTTTATTTAAAGGAACTATTTGTGAATGTGGACTTCATTAAAGATTTGGGCTTCCTTTTGTTAAAGAAAAAAATGGTAATTAGTTTGTGAGGGCTCTGCCCTCAAAAATGGATCCACCCATTCATGATCAATGGATTATTGCATTATGGTGAGAATGACCCTCTCACTGTTTGACACATGCTTGCTCTGTCTCATCATGCAATTCTTCCCATCATACTATGACATAAGGAAGGCCCTATTCAAATATTAATACTTTAATATTGGACTTCCTAGTCTCCAAAACTATGAGCTAAATCAACCCTTATTCTTTATAAATTATCCAGGTCAAAGTATTTAATATAACAAGAGAAAATGAATAGAGATAATGACTTGATGTTTCTCCTAGGATATCAGGAAGATTTATTTATTTGATCCCAGATAGTAGTTATAATTTTATAATTTTCACTCATTATATACTTTATTATTATTATGTTTAATGCAGAAGGAATTTACATTTTTTTCCCAGAGGAAGTGTCAACTCACCAGAGTGAGATAGATAGAGAGAGAGAGAGAGGGAGAGGGGAAGAATAGTGTGCACAGAAGAGGCAGGAAGCAGCACCTCTCTTCTGTGTGGGATGGTCATACCACAATCCCTTCTCCTCCATCTGTCCATCCTTTGGGGATTTTGGGCATGCATGCATACATGCCTGGTATGTTTCTCAAGCTGCCGGGTCCAGATCTTGAACCATGGGTTTGGCCATGTGGAAACTGGCTGCCTTAACCACCAGGTCACAGAGCCAGCCCAATATTTTCTTTTGTTCATGATTAGATGGAACATTGCCCTGGTTGTAGAAAATCCAGTTTCATTTTCCGCTTTGTCTTAGAAATGCATATGGATTATTGGAGGGCTTAGTAGGTGTTCAAGATGATGTCCAGTTTTGATTTCCTTGAAATAGAACCTTAAAAAGGGCATAAATGGATCCCAGAAACCTTTGGAAGATACTTGAGCATGACAGAGAGAAGAAGGTGGAAGAAAGTCAAACAAGCTTGGTATAAGGGATGTGGGACCCACTGGCTTCTTGTACTTTCATTCTTTGGCTTAGCTAGTAATTTCAAAAATAAAACTAAAACTTTTTTCCCACGTGTTTTCAGTGTCATTTAAACTGCCCTTAGGACAATACTAGTCACACTCTCATGACTCCCTGGTTGAATAATTGATTAATTAGTGACATGTTTTGCCTTCGAGACTTTTGCCTCGAAGTTCCTTGTTAATTTCCAAGGTATAATCTCTAGTAAGGAAAAGTACATCTCTTTGATAACTAAGGGGATAAAAAAGATAAGAAAGGAGACTGTTGTACTGGCCTAATACTTTAATGATTAAGGGAGCTGGGTTCCACTGGCCAACTACAGTTCAAGTCTTGGCCCTAGAGGCTTAAAAAGGACTCTTGGGAACTTAATTTGTGCCCTAAATCCTGATGAAATGAAATAGAGGAGAGATTGAGGCATGACCATGTCCCATTGGGGGTGCTTTCTTCCTCTCTTTGTCTTTGTGTTTCTCTCTGATGAGTGCAGGTGCCCTTTGGCAATTAAAACAAGAAACAAAGAAGAAAAGGAGACCATTGCCTATATTCTTTCCTTCCTCCTGCAGATACCAGCCTGGCCCACTTTCCAGTCTCTTCCCTCCACTGCCAAGGAAGGGATCTTCCTACTAGGGTCTCCACAGAGTAGAACTCAAACCTAGCTGGGTGTCTTGTTCTTCATGGCCATGTGATGCCAGAATGAAAAACATGAATCTGGAATGAAAAAACATTCAAAAATTTAAGGACAGAAGTCACACAAATTATAAGTAACTTTTATTATGTCCTATGTCACAGGGGTCCCCAACTCTTGGGCCATGGACCATTATTGGTCCATAACCTGTTAGGAACCAGGCTGAAAAGCAGGAGGGGCGTGGCGGGTGAGTGAGTGCAACTTCATCTTTGTTTACCGCCACTCCCCATGACTAGCCTTACCACCTAATCTCCACCTCCTGTCAGATCAAAGGTGGTGTTGGATTCTCCTGGGAGCGTGAACTCTATTGTGAACTCCGCATCAAGGGATCTAGGTTGCACACTCATAAACCATCCTCTCCCATCCCACCCCGGTCCATGGTAAAATTTTCTTCCACAGAACTGGTCCCTGGTGCCAAAATGGTTGGGGACCACAGTGACCAAAATTAAATGGGTCATCTTGGAAGTTGGGACTTCATCACCACCATGATCATTATTATTTTAAAGTTTATTTTTTTTCCTTCCAGAACAACAGAGAGACAGCATTCCAACGGAGTCCCGAAACCATAATTTCCTTCCCAGCCTCAAACAGCCCCAGATTATAGGCATGCATGTGTCTGGTGTACTCAGAGAGGTCTCCTAATGCAAACTGGAATCTTCCCTCATGGGTTAGCCTCACTGGGCTGACCTGTTTTACTGTGGTGCCACCATCCATTCCTGACCATTATAATTTAATAAAATTATTCAGTGGAAGTAAGATTTTTTCAACTCTGCCACTAGAGATGACTGCTGAGGTCTTCTCGTCCTCTATGGCATGCTCTGTTGTGGGACAGAAATTATCTCTCACCCAGAAGTCATCCCTTACAGAAGGAGTGAGAGGAAACACAGTTATAGAGGCCTCCATTGGTGCGTCATGTTCGTAAGGAGCATGCCAGAAATTGTTCAGGGAGATGAACAATTTCTACTTAGCAAATTAAAATAAAAAAAATGTATATGTATATATACTTCAGAGCATTCTAATCTGAAGGACCAGAAAGAACATGTAGAGCTGGCCCACAGCTTAGTGGGTGGGGAAACTAGATCTTATATGGTCAACTGAGGTTCCAGTCCCAGCCCGGGCAGCACGAGCAACATGCTGGGTGTGTGTGCACTTGGGCTCAAAATTCTGACAGGATGGAGGAATGGAGGAGAGATTGTGGGGTGAATATGTCCCTTTGAGGATGCTCTCCCCCTTCTCCTTCTCTTTCTCTCTTTGGCCAGCATACTCATGCTCTGGCTATTAAAAAAAGAGAGATACAGAGATAAAAAATTTAAAAAGAAAATATCTAAATAGGGATGAGCCTATGTAGGAATAGGGGAGGGCTGGGTTGGGTGGAGGTTGTGAGGGTAGATATTAGAGAGTAATTCCTCTGCCCAAACAAAAACTCCCAGGAAGAGTGACCCTCACACCTCCAACACTGCCCCTCTTCTGCACCCTACATCAGCCCTATGAGAAAGGAAGCAACTTCCTGAGGTTAAAGGTGATAGGGTAGGCCTCCCTTGGCTATAGTGCCTTTTGAGAACTCCTGGGATCTTGGAAGTACGTGTGTGTGAAAATGTATTAGCTGTAGAGATGGTTTGTGGCCCTCTGAAGGGCTATGGTATATGAACAGCTATCACAGTGTACAGCTGTCGCCCCTTACCTCTCGTAGTTTGCTTTTAGCAGTTTTAGTTACCCGTGGTCAATGGTGGTCTGAAACTGTTAAATGAAAAATTCCAGAAAAAAAACAATTCATGGTTTTAAGTTGTGCACCATTTTAAGTAGTGCGGTGTGCCATTCCTTTGTCCAGTGTGTATGCACGATACATGCCACCCGTTTGTCACTGAGCGGTCATCTCGCTTATCGGTTTGAAAAGACACAGCGCATACACTGTCTGTGGCTTTGGGCACCCACCAGAGGTCTCAGAATGGATCCCTCGCAGGTAAGGGGTCTACTGCATCTGTTGTATTAAAATTCGATGGGGAGGAGAGTGAGTGTGTGGGGGGATGTCTAAAAAGTCTTCTTACTGGGGTTGGATAACACAGAACGGTTGAGAAACACTGGGCCAATCATCGCACTTCGTGGGCAGCACATTTTCTTCCACGAACGTTATTTCAAACAGCTCCTCTGTGAAATCACCCACCTCCTGCTGCAGATTTAGAAGCTGGCATTCCAAGTTCTCAACATGGCTCCCTAAGGAGTGTGAGAAACATAATTCTTCTACAAATAGATAGTAACTGGGAGTCAAGGTTTGATTTAATTCTTTAATGAGGGAATCAGCAGGGAGACAGAAGTGCTGGTTCAAGGAGCATTTGAAGGAGAGAGGTTGGTCTAGCCTTTTGGGAACCCAGTGTCACATCAGATCGCCTGGTTAGGTATGCGATGTTAACTTGCCGGAGTGCGGAGAAACCAAGATGGCTTTGGAGTCTGCTTTTCTCCCAGGTGGCCGAGTCAAAACACTGTCGTAGTTTCTGCAGGTTAACTTACCTTACAAGGCTAAAAACGACCTGTCATTTTCTCTTAGGTTGTTCGTGACAGCCTCTGGGGTGTCCGGTGAGGATCAGGCAGGTTTATTAGGAAATGTCCTGTCATGTCACAGAACACGAGCAGTTACCACGCTGCCCTCCCTCTGTAGGCTTGGTGCACAGCTCTTTAACTAAGACATTTCTTATTATTCCATTCGTTATTACTTTTCTTCTGATTATTGCTGAACACCTCTGGACTGGGGTTTCCTGATCAGTGGCCTTCTAATGGCAACCACCCTCCCCAATGGAGAATAATCTGAATTTGCACGTATCTATACCTCGCAAACTAATATTTATTATGTGCTAGGCATTGTTCTAAATGTTAAATTTCACTTAATTTATGCAATAATACCATGAGGTATGTACATTGGTTAGGGTCCTCCAGAGAAACAAAACCAATAGAATGAAAAATATCTATGTCTGTATAGATATATAGTCACACACACACACACACACACACACAAGCGCGAGAGCAAGATCTTCTAAAAGTTCATGGAAAATGTGTACTATGAGAAAAGTATGCATGAATTTCCAGTTTTGCACTAAAATAAAACTCATACTTTGATTCCATTTTTCCATGCATTATTTAAATCCATTCCTATCTATCATCTATATATCTTATGTGTGTGTGTATATATATGTGTATATACACATATATATACACACACATATATATATAGATATAAAATAAGGAGTGTGTGTGTGTGTGTATATATATATATATATATATATATATATATATATATATGTACACAAACAAATAAGGAATGGACACACAGACTGTAGAGACTAGTCAGTCCGAATCTGCAGAATGGGTTAGCAGGCTTGAGACAGAGGAAAAACCAATGGTGAATACAAAGTCCAGAGGCAGTTTTTATAAGGATTTTCTTCTTGCTTGGGAGAGGGCTGATCTTTCTGTTCTGTTCAGACCATCACTTGATTGGATAAGGCCCACTACTTTAGGGAGAATAATCTGTTTTGGTCAGTCCACCAATTAAATTGTCAATTTCATTTACCAACACCCTTGAAGAAACACACAGACACCCTGTGGCCTAGGCAAGCTGAGACATAAAATTAATTATCATAGTACATATTATTAAAATTTTTTTTAAAGGTTTTTGTCATAGAGTGCATGTGTTTGCCAGAGAGAGACAGTGAGAAGAAAGTGAGAAATCACCCCCAAGGGGGAATGGTCATGCCACGATCCCTTCTCCTCCCTTCTCCTGGGGTTTTGGGCATGCACACACATGTGCCCAATGTGATTTTCAAGCTGCCAGGTCTGGGTCTCAAACTGCAGTTGGACATGTGGGAGTCCAGTGCTTTAACCACTATGCCACCTGCTAGCCCCTAAAATTCTGTTTTTCTTCAGAGGAAACTGAGCCTTAGAGTAAGAAAGTAACAAGCCCAAGGTCACACAGCAAGTAATTTGAGGCTCCAACTCCCTACCGTCTGCCTCTAAGGGACACCACAACTGTCTTATAGGTTCAAATCTTTCCAGTTTTCTTTAGGTCTTTGAGCCCTTCTTCCTTCTCAGAGTGTATCAGCCTCCAAACTTAGTGACCTCTCTTTCAAAATGTCTCTCAACACTCATGCGTTCTTTCTATTCCGTCATCACTTCCTGGTTCTACCCACTGACTGGAGTCCCGTTTCTGCGGCTGGAACTCAAGGCCCTGCACTTCTGGCCCACCTTGTGGCTCTCAGTTCTTCTTCGCTCCTCCTCAGCTTACCTTCGGGCCAACTGAGATAAAGCCATCGACTCTGCTCAGCTCATCTTTCCTGCTGACTCGCTTTTCCCTAAACCCCTAGAGTGGATACAAAATCCTACCCGTTGTTTAAGGTCTGGCACAAATGCTTTCTCCTAGGCAGAGGATTTTTGCTTCCCCACTTTAAAAGAAATCTGTCTTTTCTGGAAATTGTCAGGATGATCTGGGTCTAGCTTAGAAGCAGGAATTTGGTTTTCCAGAATGAGCTTTATCAAGGGTAGTGAGAGTGAAGAAGGAAAGATGGGATTAGCTGGGCAAGAAGAGAAAAAGATAAGCAGGTATTGAGGGTTGGAGTAAGGAGGGGCTCTGCATCTGTATCATTATCCTGGGTTTATTTATTTTATTTCATTTTAGTTTTAAAATTTATTTCAAGAGAGAGAGAAAGATCATATATATATATTTTTTTTTTTTTTTTTTTTTGAGAGGTTTTTGCTATAGGGCATGCGCTCGCCAGACAGACAGAGAGAGACATAGAGACAGAAAGCGAGAAATCACCCCCCAGGGGGGATGGTCACGCCGCAATCCCTTCTCCTCCATTCTCCTCTCGGGATCTTGGGCACGCACGCACACGAGCCTGGCGTGAGTTTTAAGCCACCGGGTCCGGGACGCAAACTGCGGTAGACTACGTGGGACTCCTGCGACATAGCCATTACGCTAACTGCTGGTTCCCAGAGAGATCATATTTCTAACAGGATCCTGATGCTGCAATCCATCTCCAGCCCGGGCCAGCCCTGGATCATTGGGTCATGGGCACACTTATGCCTCGCTCACAGGGAGGTCTGTAGATATGGACCTGGAATCTTCCCGGGTGAGTCGGCCTGGCAGTGTCACGTTTGGCCAGTGCAGCACTATTCGGCCCCTAGGCAGGATTTATTAAAAGTAAGCAGCTTTCCCCGATGACTAGGCAGAGATAACTCCTTACCCCAGACGGTCTCCCCGCCCCAGGCCCCTGCCAGGCACTGCACGTTAGACTGCAGTCCTAGAACAGAGCCTGCATCACGCTGTACTGCACGGGGAGTCTGGGGCTGCCTGGGACTAGGGCGTACCCATGTTGCACTGCCGAGCTCAGCACAGCGCCTGGGCACAGTAAGCACTCAGTGATGCCGCTGGGGGGTGGGATGGATGATCTGCTGTAGGCAAGGACGGATTTTAATTGGCATGGTCTGTAGTGGGCTCTTAGACCAAAGGTGAGCATTCCTGTGCTAGTTAGTGCCTTATTAAGAAAGTGCTCAGAGGGAAGACCAGTAGAGGATGGTGGGGACAAGAGAGAGGCGGAGTCAACTTGCGGAGGGAGCGAGCTCACGTCCTGCCTGTGATGGCTGCGCGTGAGCCAGGGCGCTCTGGAGTGTGTGTGATGTCAGAGTGGGGCAAACCAGGAGCAGGGGAGATGGCCCTGAATACGCTAAGGGCTTACGGTCAGTGATTAACAGCCAGCCCGAGGAAAGGGGGGAGAGCAAAGAAACTGCAGGAGGAGTCCAAGGGATCTGGGTGGAGCATCCCACTGGCCACTGCAGTACTGACCAACCTCTGATCACAACTGGACAGGAGCGTGACTAGGTAGAACCAGAACCAGCCCTGCAGAGTTTACTGGGATGTAACCTCCATGAGGCTAGAAGCTTTGTCTATTTTGCTCTGGCTGAATCCTTAGTTCTTTTTTTTATTTTTTATTTTATTTTATTTTGAGCCTTTTATGCTATAGGGGATGTGTGCTTGAGAGAGAGAGAGAAAGTGAGAAATCGCTCCTCAAGGGGCGTGGCCATGCTGCAATCCCTTCTCCTCCATTCTCCTTGTGATTTTGAGCATAATCCTTAGTTCTTAAAACAGTGAGCCTAGCACATTGTAGGAACTCCCTGGATGAATGACTGAGAGACAGGCAGAGCCGGGGACTCAGCATCGTTGTCATAGTCCATACTTCCAAGAGAGTTTTCTTTCGTTCTTTCCTGCTTTCTTTCTTTCTCTTTCTTTTTTCTTCCTTTTTCTTCCTCTTTCCTTCTCTCTCTTTCTCTTTCTCTCTCTCTCTCTCTCTCTCTCTCTCTCTCTCTCTCTTTCTTTCTTTCTTTCTTTCTCCCTCCCTCCCTCTCTTCCTTTCTTTCTTTTTTTGGAGAGATTTATAGGGCGTAGACACTTGCTGGAGAGATAGAGAGAGATGGAGACAGAAAGGTAGAAATCACCCCCCAGGGGGTTGGTCACACTGCAGTCGTTTCTCTTCCATTCTCCTCTTGGGATCTTGGGCATGCACGCACACACATCTGGCACGAGTTTTAAACTGCCCGGTCCGTGACTGGAACCATGGTCGACTATGTGGTAGGCCAATGATGTAACCATTATGCCACCTGCTGGCCCCAATTTTCTTTCTTTCTTTTTTTAAAGTTTATTTCTTGAGGAGAAAGAGAATAGAGAGAGAGTGAGCCATTGCATCCCCAACAGGTAAAGACACCTGCCAGAGAGAGACTGAGAGAGAGAAAGGGAGAGGAGAAAGCACCGTCCCATGGGTTGTGGTCACACTGTGATCCCTTTTCCTCCATCTCTCTCTTCTTTTAGAATTTTAGGCACACACACACACACACACACACACACCCTAGTGTGTTTCTTAAGTTGCTGGGTTCAGGATTTGAACTGAGTGTTGGGCCATGTGGGGTCCTGCTGCCTTAACCACCATGCTGTGGAGCTGGACCCAGGTTTTCATGCAGAAATCCACCCCCTGCTCAGCCAGCCTACAC
Organism: Tupaia tana; assembly: GCA_026018925.1. Classification (NCBI taxonomy): domain Eukaryota; kingdom Metazoa; phylum Chordata; class Mammalia; order Scandentia; family Tupaiidae; genus Tupaia; species Tupaia tana. The sequence continues at coordinate 15,963,211 of JAKSZU010000013.1, read as the reverse complement.
CATGGGCATGTGCACACCATGTGTCCTTGGGGGGACATTTCCTCTGTTTTCCACTTCTGTGAAGAAGTCTATGAGCAGATGGGATCTTCTTCCCATTCCGGGTGGGATCACGGATATATACTCATGGATGTGGAGAGGACTCAGTACCTCTAAGTATGTGTCCCCAGGGGAACCTCAGGTCTCGGAGAACCCTGGCTCTGGGGACAGAGAGAGAGCTCCTTCTGAAGCAGCCTAGGTTTCTTTCATGTTTGCCAGTTGCTTCCAGAACCTCCATCTCTCAGGCACAGATTAGCAGAAGCCAACTTCTGAGGGTCCCAACTGTCCACTGGCAATTCACACAGAAATCCTGGGAGGTGGGGCTGGGTGGGCAAACCTGGGGGAAAGGTGTGGACGGCAGAACCTGCAAGGAGGGCAGAGAGGCGACAGAGGCGGAGGCTCCCCTTTGACGGAAACTTAATTCAGGCTCCCGGGTCCTTTCTGAGTAGCTGGACTTGGGCCTCCTGTCCTGTACTTTGTGCTACACAGGGAGGTCTTCCCGCCTCCATGGCGCCTGTCCTCCCTCACTGACGGCTTATCACCCTGGGCCGTCAGCAATTATCTTATCAAGTCAGGTTAGCCAGAAACCCCTTTTCTGGGAGCCTCCTCTGGCTAATTCCCTTCACTGACCCCACCTGCTACGTGGCTACCAATCCCCACCCATCATCCTTGGGGTCAGCCAAGCCCGTCTCTCTCCTAGGGCCAGACCCCAATGTAGTGGTTTCTGGAGCGTTTGTTTGTTTGTTTTTTAGAGGTTTTTACCTTAGGGTGTGTGTGTGCTTGCTGGAGTGAGAGAGACAGAGAGAGTGAGAAGGAAAGCGAGAAATCACTCCCTGGGGGGATGGCCATGCAGCAATCACTTCTCCATTCTCCTCCTGGCATCTTGGGCACGCATGCACATACACACACACACATACACGCACACACATACACACAAATACACGCACACACACACACATACAGCGCGCGCACACACACGCATACACACATACACACACATACAAGCACACATACACACATACACGCACACATACACACATGTACGCACATACACATACACACATACACACATACACACATACACACATACACACATACATGCACACACATACACACATACACACATACACGCACACACATACACGCACACACATACACACATACACACACATACACATACACACATACATGCACACACATACACACATACACACATACATGCACACACATACACGCACACACATACACACATACACACATACACACACACATACATGCACACACATACACACATACACACATACATGCACACATACACACACACACGTGCTGGTGTGCATTTCAAGTCTTTGGGTTGGGGACTTGAACTGTTTCTGGCCACGTGGGAGTCCACAGCTGTGCCCCCCCTTCACCACAGCTCTTAAATAAAGTTTGCCTTATTGTCTTTAAAAGTGTCTTAGTAACTTTTTTCTTTACCAGGAGAAATTGGGATGAAGGCTGGGGTGAGCGGGTGGAAGCTGAGGGAAAGGAGGGAGCTGGGAGCTGGTGGGAAGAGGTGGGAGAGTGGAGAGTGGGGGTGGCTGCTTGGTAGAAGCCTGAGGGAAGTGGGGGGAGCTGGAAGGAATGGAGGTGAGGTTGGGGGAGGGAGGGTGAGACGGGGAAGGAAGTTGAAAGGAGAGGATGGTGGAGGAAGGTGGGTGTATCTCTGGGGGGAGGCGGGGAGAGTGAAGCTGGGAGGGGACCCTTCCGCAGGCGTTGAGATGGAGCAGGGTGCCCTCTGGGGGCTGTTCTAGGCTGCGCCTCCTTGTAGGGGCAGTGAGCTGGGAACTCCCGCCTGGTCCTCCCAGGAGCTCCCCAAGTTCCCAGTCACACCAGACTAGCTTAGGCTGAGGTCCAGCGTCCCCCAAATCTCTCTGGTGGTAGTGAAGATGACCTTGACACCATGCAGCGAGGACTGCTGAGGGCACCGCTGACATTTTAGTTCCTTCGGGGGCCTTAGTGGCCAACATGGGGCCCTGTCTGGCCCTCTCCCTGCTCTGAGGGCCGCAGCTATAACTCCCCTGGTGGGTCATTATTTCTACTTGATTGTGGAGCCTGCGAATATGTTCGTACAGATCTCCAGGAGCAGATTACTGGGCAGGTGCTCAGCCAGCTGTGGGTCACCTTGCTCCTTACCACCAGTGTGGACCCGTTGGAGAAGGTGGCCCCAGGGAAGCCCAGCTGTGGAGGAAGCTGCATCTCAGCTGTGGTCCCAGGGACGAACGCTGTAGTCTGCGGTGGATCACATGTTCCTGCTGCGGCCAGTGTCGGGCGGGCGGGGCTGGTTTCTGCTTTGCAGATGGTGTTGCAAATCTGTGCGCGCTGATTAATGCATATTTAATGCTGAGTGTTACAGGGAGGGGAGGAGTTTTTGGGAAATTGGTGCGTCATAGGTGTCCTCTCACTCAGCCTCCTCATTTTCGTGGTGAGGAAACTGAGGTCTGGGGAGGGTAGGATGTCTTGGAGTTTCCCAGCCGATTAGCTGCTGAGTGACGATAGGATAGCTCAGAGCCAGCACTCCCGGCGGAGGGCATGTGCAGAGTGCAGTGAGTGAGGGCCACTGGCAAGCCACGCCAACCATGTCTACACTCCTGGCTTCCTTTCTGTGCAGTCTGCTTTTCCACGTTCAAATTCTCTAAAATACAATCATGTGACTGACTTCTTAAAGTCAAATACTGCCAGCTGACATTGTTTCTACTCGCACAGCATTAAAAGGACAGGGCTGGCCTTATAACACAGCGTTTGAAATATCCAGATCTCAGACCCAGCAGATAGCGTAGTGGTTATGTTGCCAAACTCTCACATGGCTACCCACAGTTCAAGTCCCAGACCTGGTGGTTTGTAAAACTCACACCAGGTGCATGTGCAAACGTGCCCAAGGTTCTGAAAAGAGAATGGAGGAGAAGGGATTGTGGCATGGCCATCCCCATTAGGGGGTGATTTCTCACTTTCCCTTTCCCTTTCACTGTCTCTATCTCTCTCTTTCCAGCAAGAACATACACGCTAAAGCAAAAACCTCTTAAAAAAAAAAAAGATCCAGATCTCACACAGCCAACCATGTTTCAAATCCTGGCCCCAATGGCTTGAAAAATATACACAGAACATGTGTGTGTGTGTCCCAAATCCTGACAGGATGGAATAGAAGAAAAAGAATTGTGATTTGACCATATCTAATTGGGAGGTGCTTTCTTTCTCTCTGGCAAGCACACAGGCCCTCTGGCAATAAAATTTGTTTTTAAAGAGAGAGAAAAAAAGATATTTCCTTGATTGATTTCAAAATAATTCATTATCTAACAAGGAAAAAAGTTAAAACTCACAGTGCAACCAACTGATTATGTAAACTATTAATCGATGAAAACCCAGCTAATATTTTGGTTCCTTTCCTCATGAAATGAAGATTTAAATATGTTGCCTAAAATTCCTCAGGTTACCACTGTGTCAAGAGCAGAGCAAAGCGTGGCGCGTTGAGTTCACCTAAAGAGGTGTCTAGTGGTACACATGTTCTTGTGTGACTTCATAAAATATTCGTAGCACAGCACGAACAGTCAATGTATGTTAGAAAGAGAATGTCAAGTGCCAGGCAGCCCTCGGGCCCCATATTAAGCAGCTTTCCCTGTCCTTGAAAGCATTAAAAACTTACCATTCTAGGGAACCAGCAGTTAGCGTAATGGCTATGTCGCTGGGCTCCCACGTAGTCGACCGCGGTTCGCATCCTGGACCTGGTGGCTTCAAACTCACGCCGGGCACGTGTGCGTGCGTGCCCAAGATCCTGAGAGGAGAATGGAGGAGAAGGGATTGCGGCATGACCATCCCCCCTGGGGGGTGATTTCTTGCTTTCTGTCTCTATGTCTCTCTCTGTCTGTCTGGCGAGCGCACGCGCCCTATAGCGAAAATCTCTCCAAAAAAAAAAAAAAATTCACCATTCTACAAGGCATCTTTTATAACCGTGCCATTGCACAGATCTCCAGAGGAAATTCTGTGGGCTCCCGTAGCCACCCATTTCAGGGTCATAACGATTCAACCCATTGGGAGGTTTCCTTGGTGTCGACCCAGCCACACAGTAGGGACCCCTGGCAGCTGAGGTGAATCTGGTGGCTGCTCACCCCATGTTCTGGTGCTCAGAGCTGTTCAGGAGCAGAGAGGCTCCTAGGAGTTGCAGATTTTAGCCTCGGGCCTTATGTGCTGCTCAGTCAGCCCGGATTGGTTTTAGCGATTAGGCTAGGGGTCAGAGCTGGGCACTTCGGAAGAGATCCCCTTTGACAGGGAGCATGGGACGATGCTGGGGGCGCACACCGGGTTAAAGACTCTGCACAAACTCCCAACTAAGCGGCCGAACCCACATGAGCTCAGGGGGCAATCACCAGAGTCACTCTGGACTTTACGAGTTTTGTGCCATGTGACCTATTTCTATTAATTTAAAAACAACAGCTTTAAAAAAAAGAGAGAGAAGAGCTGTGTGCACCTGCTCCATCATGCCTAGGTCTGTGTCAGGTGGAGGCAGGTGTTCTGGAAGGGGGCAGTAGCCGGTGATGACACAGATCAGCCACTTGGTGGCAGTGTTTCACTTTGATTGACCCAAGGCAACCAGCCCGGCTTTTAATGAACTACTCTCTGCGGATTTCTGGGCTCCTCCCTCAAGGTTCAATTTATGAGTCTCAAGTGAAGATGCAAAATAGGATCCTGAGTGGGAAATAATGGCTGTAACAGATATCCTCTGGCTCCTCCCTGTCGTCTTTCCTACTAGAGTATCTCCCTTTTAAGAGCTGCTGAGTTAGGGGGTCAGTGCCGCCAAGGCAGAAGGAGGGGCAGAAGCTGGACTGATTCGGGTGTAAAACAATGCAAGCGGCCAAAGGAGAGGAGCAGGGTTGCTGGAAGGATGTGAATCTCCCAGAACCGAGGAAGTGACTTGCTTTGATGAGGAGCTTGGCGTTATCTTTTAAGCACCAGCTGCAGCTCCCAAAGCCCATTGTTTCAGAGGGATGTCCCAGGGAGAAACTTGCCTGAGGGCAGGTTCTGAAAAATGAGAGGAACTGGGACCAGCAGTTGGCATAATGGCTATGTCGCTGGACTCCCATGTAGGCGACTGGGGTTCGAGTTCCGGACCCGGTGGCTTAAACTCACGCTGGGCGCGTGTGCGTGCGTGCCCAAGATCCCGAGAATGGAGGAGAAGTGGAGTGACCATCTCCCCTGGGGGGTGATTTCTCGCTTTCTGTCTCTGTCTCTCTCTTTGTCTGGCTGGTGAGCGCACGTGCCCTATAGCAAAAACCTCTCCAAAAAAAAAAAAAAAAAAAACATGAGGGGAACTGGCAGGGATGGTGACCTTAGGCAGGTGGCAGGACCCTCCTGGCCAAGTTCTTGTTTTGTGAGATTGGGATGTTGATCCATCTGGAAGGGTCCAGGGCCCCCAGTTCAAGGCTGCCTCGGAATCAGCAGAGAAATAAATGCAGAGTGCTCAGTCCGTCCTGGGGTCTGGGCCAGAGTCCAGGAATCCATGTGAGTAATAAGCTTCAGGAGAACCCACGAGGCAGCGAATCCAAGGACTGGGGGTCCTTTATAGGTCCCACCTACGTGTAAAATTGTGACTGTGGAAGCGGTAAGTCAGGGGAAGCACAGAGCCCTGGCACCCACTCCTGTATGGGCAGAGCTTGGTCTGCCTTTCTTTCTTCAAGATGTTGCTGGACCTTGTTGGGGTAAGAAGCAGATCTGATGTCTGGAGAGGCTGATCTTGCGGTTTAGGTTTTACAACTGAACAGAGTTCAGGGGGTTCAGGATGGCCTTTGGCCCTTGCATCAGAACTATGGGAGGGGCTTTGAATTTAAACTTTAAATATTTTTATTATGAAAAAGTGTAAACATGTAGAAAACTAAAGCTTATGGTATAATGAATCTATTAAAAAATTTTTTTTTCTGTTTTTGGAGAGGTTTTTGCTATAGGGCGTGTGCGCTTGCCAGACAGACAGAGAGAGATAGAGAGACAGAAAGCGAGAAATCACCCCCCAGGGGGGACGGCCACACCACAATCCCTTCCTTCTCCTCCTTTCTCCTCTCAGGATCTTGGGCACGCACACACACGCGCCCGGCGTGAGTTTTAAGCCACCAGGTCCGGGACGTGAACCGCGGTCAACTACATGGGAGTCCAGCGACATAGCCATTCCGCTAACTGCTGGTCCCATATTTTTAAAATTTCAATTTATTTATTTGTTTGTTAGTTGCCTGAGGGAGCTTGTGCTAGCTAACGGCAAGTGACAGAGAAAGAGAGAGAGAGAGAGAAAACCCCCTCACAAGCCACGGTTATGCTGCAACCCCTTCTACTACATTTTTCCATGCTGCTGGGGTTTGGGGCATGAAATTACTTGTGTTTTTCACGCTACTGGGGCCGGGACTTGATCTTCACAGTCACAGTCTGCTACTTGAGATCTCGCTCCTTCAACCACGAGGCCATGGGGGCTTCATGATTCCTTGTTTATCTGTTACTAATATTTAATAATGACAAATATTTTGCTATTGGTGTTTCACTTCATTGTATTTTCATGTGTGTGTGTGTGTGTGTGTGTGTTTGCTGAAATGCTTTCAAGCAGGATCCTAATAGCTAGTTACTTCTCCCCTACGTGAGGCATTTTCTTCACGATTTCTGTGCAATTATCACTTGTTAATAACAACTTCTTGGTGTCTAGTTATGGTTCATAGCTTAGTTTCTCTGGTATTATCTCCAAAATGTCTTTCCCATTTGACTTAAGATCTAGATTTTTAATGTTTTTAGATCCCCCCCCCCCCATTTTTATGAGAAGGAGCGGTGCCCTCGCAGGGTCTTGCTGTGTCTCTATACGTCCCCTCGTCTTCCAGCCAGCCAGCTTCATAGGGGCACAGGAGCACGCCTGGGGTGTTCAGGTTGACCTGGGGTGCAAAGCCGGGTCTCCCATGTCGCTCCATTACGGCACAGTGCTGTTACAGTCTACTCAGCGAGAAATAAGAGGACATCCAGACATAGCCAACTTAATTGGAGTTTATTAAGCTGGCGGCTAACGGGGAGGGACTCAGGTCTCTCAAAACCCCACAGCCCTGCGTGAAAGGAGAGGGGTGTTGGGACCAGCAAGTGGTGTGGTGGTTAAGGTACTGGAATTCCCACATGGCTGACCATAGTTCGAGTCCTGGACCTGGCGACTTGCTTTCTCTCTCTCTCTCTCTCTCTCTCTGTCTTTCTCTGGCAAAACTCATGTGAAAATAATAATAATACTAGATAAAGTTAAATAAAAATATTTAAAAAAAAAAAGAAAGGAGAGGGGTGCTTTTAAAGGCAAAGTTCTCAATCAATTCTGGTTTGATATGGTGATTACAATGGAAACTGAGGAGGGGGTGAGGAGGAAAGGGAGTGGGCTTCCCAGTGAAAGCAGTTTCAGCAGCTGAATCAGGCAGGTTAACTGTTTCTAAGGGCCCTCTCCAGACCTTTGTTTCATGTTGCCCATGGCTCGGGCAGGGGTCTGGTGATTGGTGGTTACATTGCTAAAGAACAGCTAAACAAAAGGGTTTGGGGCTAGTTAGCAAAGACAGTAAGACCGTTAATTACTCTATTTACTCTGGGAAAAAGGGGGAAGCATGTGTAACACAAAGTTCAAAGATGGAGGTGCTTCTGCTTCAATGCCGTACCGTGGCACTATGCCTTCCACTTCTGCCACTGAGGCTGGGCCTGAGATCTACGCTTTTGAGACCTTCTCTTAATATCTCTCAACACATGCAGTTACACATACTGATAGTATTGGACATAAAAAACAGAGCTTTTTAGCTCCAAATAAGCACAAAGCTCAATAGAAAAGTTAAAAAGACATTTTTTAGAAGAGGTTTTTGCCTTAGGGTGCATGTGTTCTCTGGAGAGAGGAGAGAGAGAGAGAGAGACAGAGACAGTGTTCTCTGGAGAGAGGAGAGAGAGAGACAGAGATAGTCAGAGTGAAAGCGAGAAATCACCCTCTGGGAGGATGGCCATGTCACAATTCCTTTTCCTCATTCTCCTCCCAGGATCTTGGGCATGCATGCACATGTGCCTGGCGTGAATTTCAAACCACTGGGTCTGGGATTGGAACTGCAGTCAGTCATGTGGAAGTCTAGTGACATAACCACCACATCATCTGTCAGCCCCAAGTAGACATTCTTACAGATTCCAAACTGGAGGGCCTTGGGAGATCACTCAAGTTCTCCTACCTGTCCCCATTAATGGAGCCCTTTGTCAGGATAAGGAGTGCCGTGTTCAGTGCTGCCTCAGACTCTTCTGTGGGCATCCAGTGGAGACAGCACAGATTTGGAGCAGACTTGCTGTTTGACCTTTGGTACGTTATTTAACTTCTCTGAGGCCAGGACACCCCAGCATTGGAAGGTAGAGCAGAAGCTTTCTTTCTTTTTTTTAGAAGTTTTTGCCTTAGGGTGCATGAACTTTCCAGAGGAAAGAAAGAGACAGTGAGAGGGAAAGTGAGAAAATGCTCCCGGGGATGGGGGGGGGGGGGTGGGGGTTGGTGGTGGAGGGGAATGGCCACACCACAATCCCTTCTCCTCCTTTCTTCTCCCGGGATCATGGGCATGCATGCATACGTGCCCGGCATGAGTTTCAAGCCACCAGGTCTGGGACTCAAACCTAGATAGACCATGTGGGATTCCAGCAGTGTAACTGCTACATCATCTGATGGCTCCAGAAACTCTCTTAATGGGCCTCCAGGGAACCATTTTGGCAGTCCCCCCCCACTCCCTGTGTCCACTCTGTGCTGAGCTCCCACCTGCTGCATATTTTGGCTGGAGTGCGGTGGAACCGCCACGGTCACATCCTGCAGTGCAGGGGCAGGACAGGCAGGTCCATGCCAGCTCTACTTGATGATAATATAGAACCATACAATTTAATCCCACCTGATGTCAATGGATGAAATATGGATGCCGTAAGAAGTGGCGTTGTTTCCTCCAAGTGGCTGAACGCTATGTAAATATTGAGGTATGTGGGTTGATGAACAACAGTTTTTTGAGTTAGGAGGTGATTGTGAAGGCCTGGAGAAAATGAGAGAAATCTGGTAAAGATCTCCACTCAGATAGCTCTTAAGGGAGTCAAAATTCTCGCTGCATTTTTAAAGAAGTAGGAGCTGGGAGTCATGGAGTTCTTGAGAGAGATCCTGTGTACTCGAGTCAGCAGCGATATCCTCAAAGATAAGACTTGGTTCAACATCAGGGCTGGGCAGAGAACATTCATGTGTCATTAAATGAAATTTAAATATTTAGGGCCTAGTAGGTGGCATGGTTGTTAAGGCCCTGGACTTCCACATGGCTGACTACAGTTCAAGTGCCGGCTCAGGACTCAGCCTGGGCGGGTATGTGTGTGTCAAGGATCCCAAGGGGAGACTGGAGGGGAAGGGGTGGTGGCATGGCCATCTCTCCTGGGGAGTGGTTTCTCACTTTCCTTCTCTCTGTTTCTCTCCAGAAAGTGCATGCACCCTATGGCAAAAACCTAAAAATAAATAAATAAATAAATATTTAAGGTATGTATATATCATCTTTTCATCATTCCTTGCTTCAACTTTTTTTTTTTTTCCAAATGGCTACTCATCTCTTGGTGCAGATAGTGTTGACTATAAGGATTCTGTATAAATAATAAGCGCTTGGCTCAAAGAATGAATGTGAGGAAGAAATGACATTATATGAATTTCCTGTCTGGCACCTGGAGCACAGAAGATACTTGATAAGTAGAAATTCTCATTCTTCTCTCTTTCTTTTCATGGATAAGAAATCACATCTTCCCAAGACAGTCACTTCTGTTTCTAAATGACTCTAGATATTAGAAAGCTCTTCTAAAACTACCTTGCAACTTCTTTCTACTACTAGTTTTGTTTTTTTTCTTTTGGTGTACCCAGAACCAAGGGCAGTCCTCCATGTATTTGAAGACAATTGTTATGTCTCTTCATAAGTCTCTTTTTCTTGATAACCATCTTGGGTTTTTGCTTTTTTATGTTAGTTTATTTATTGAGCCAACAGGTGGTATGGTGGTTCAGGTGGCTAGATCCCACATGGCTAGCTGTGGTTTGAGTCCTGGACTCAGTGGCTTGAGAAACACATCAGGCACATGTGCGTGGATGTCCCAAATCCTGATAGGAGCAGGGAGAAGGGGTTGTGGCATGGCCATCCCTTCAACCAAGGGTGATTTCACACTTTCCCTTACTCTTTTTCTCTGTCTCTCCAGCAAGTTCATGCACCTTATAACAAACTAAAATAAAAGTTCATTTGTTAATTTATTGAGAGAGAAGGAGAACCAAAAACTGTAAGAAGAAAAGCAGAGCAGCCCATGTGTGATCATCACTTTGTAGCAGGGGGTGGGGTGTTGGTGGCAGGCAATACTATATTGGGGATGGTGGAGTTGGGGTTGGTGAGGAACCTTAGAATCTTAATATATGAGTTGCCATTTCTCAGAGACCACTAAGGAACTTCCTGTGCATCTTAAATGTCAGTGGAAAAAAGTCTTCCCTGGGTTACTCCAAAACGTAGACATTATCTCATTTGATCCCTAGAATAGCTCTACAAGACAACTTCATTTTAGCCATATCACAGATGAGGAAACTGGTTCAGAAATGATAGGCTCCCACTGGAAACGAGTTTGGAAACTAGGTCAGTTGGCTCTGGAGTCTGACTTGGTGCTTTTCACCAAGCTCCCCTGTCTGGCTCAGGTGCTCTCACTCTTTGTATTGACCCTCCCTATCCCTTGTTTAAGCATCAGAGAAGGTTTCTGGGGAGGTTGGAGGCTCAACAAAGTTCTCGTGAAGAGACAGCTTCAGAAATGACTTGGCCTCCACAAGGAATGGCAGATTTGATCTCTGAAGTAGAACATTTCACTAATCCCACGTACATAACAGGAGTAGAGGAGTCAGTCATACATGAGAGTACTTCAAAATGTTTGTGGAGAAGTGGAATTAAAGTACGAGCTTCGGGCTGGCCCTATGACGTGGTGGTTTTGAGAGTCAGATCTCATATGGCTGATTGGGAGGTTCAAATCCTGGCCCTTGTGGTTTGACAAACATGCTGGGTACATGTGTGTGTAATGTGTGTCCAAAATCCTGACAGGATAAAGAAAAGGAGGAGAAGGAATTATGGCTTGACCATACCTTGCTGGAGTGTGCTTTCTCCTCTTATCTTTCTGTCTCTGTGTCTCTCACTGGTGAGTGTACACATTTCCTGGCCAAAAATATCTGCTTATTTTGGTGCAAAAATAAAAAATGAAATCAATGCGTAATTTTTTAATAATGCACATTTTCTGTAAAATTTTGAAGATCCTTGTTAGAGCTGAAGGAAAGATCAGTGATTATGTAGCATAGCTTGTTCTAAAGAATTGAAAATTGAGGTTCAGAGAACTTAAGTGACAGCTAGTCAGTAAAAGAATCAAAGCGATAACCCAGTCTTCTCATTCCCAGTTCAGAACTTCCTCCAAATTGAATGTTGATGACTTTTGTTTAGAAATCTTTTTTTAGAATAATAAAAAACTATTGAAGTGTTAGGATGTGGACTTCCAGTTCTTGCCCAGTCAGAGTAACAGACTTATTTTCCTGCCATTACCAGCTATAGAGCCAGGCAAAATAGATGAGCAACTATTCTTAGGCGTTGGGCAGTGGGCATCACAGGACTGCTGTTCTGGAGAAGGGGAGCACACAAGTCGAGGTCCATTTTCATGCTGAGTTTTCGCCAGAGGCATCTTCCAAACTGTAGAAAGATCCCAAACAGAGAAGGTTAGTGTTGCTGGTGGAAAATGAAGACAAAAGTGAGTGTTGCAATTTCTGCTGGAACTCGTGGATTTGGTACCAGAGAGGAGGCAGTTGAAGAGAAATAGAACCAAAAGTCTGCTTAATGGTGTTTCCCTCAGGTCCTTGGCCAAATCTTTAGTTGCGTATGCACTGAGTTAGACTCTACAAACTTTTGCTGAGTATAAATTCTAGGGAACTGTGAGGTGATGACTGATTTTTAGAAGTTACATTTGTTAACAAGATGTTGAAATTACGATCTAGACAAAGTAGAGCTGGATGTTTATTTGAGACCCCAGAGAGATGCACTTAGGAGGATGGACTGCATCCTAAGAGTAGAGGACATGGTGTAGAACCAAGAGCAAAGATGAAATAGGCCTGCTTTCACAAAGCCCAAACTCATGACTTGAGAGGTTCAAGATGGCATGTTAATAATTTAACTGCTTATTAGAACAAATTGTCACTTTTTAAAATATATTTTTAAAATAATTATTTATTTAATTTTATCTATTATCATTTTAAAATTTTGCTATAGGGCACATGTATTCTTTTTTTATTTTATTATCATCATATTCTTCTTTATATTACATTGAATTACATATAACTTTACAGTGTATTACATTGCTTTTTCAAAAGGGAATGCCATGCATGTCAGTCAGTACAGAGACATTAATCTCCCCGCTTCAATATTCAATATCTTTTCTATGTTTTCCCCAATCATTATTATTATTATTCTAATTATTTTTTAAAACAGTCAATCACTATTTCTCATTTTGCTTGTACAAATACTTTGCCCATCATGAAATACTTCTCAGACGAATCCAGTTGAGAATATTATACATGTCAACATCAACAGTTAATAAGCCATATCTGTTTCTCACTAACGTCTTGCCTCTCTATTGTTCACTTGCTATCTTTCTCTATCCTCTTCTCTTTACTTCCTCCATTCTACACTGTCCTATTCTGATTAAGTACCTTCACTGCTTTTATGTCCTTCAATTTTTTGCTCTCTATCATAGAGTGCTGATAGTCGGTATATATTAAGTGGATACATACAATATCTTTCTTTCATAGCCTGGCTTGTGTCTATTAAGTGTGTTGTTTGTTCCCTGAATCCCTCCCTTCTGCCCTCAATTACTCATTCCCATTACCTCTCCCATACTGTCTCTAGTATCTGCAGTTGCCATCCCTGCTATTATACCTTCTAGTTCTTTCAGTTTTTCTTTCTTTTTTTCTTTTTTACATTTAATCATTGCACCTCTTTACAGTGTACAACATGGTTTTTCCCAGCATGAATACAGTGCACATTAGTCAAGACAATGATTATACCATATACATTATCATCAACAGACAACTTTTCTTTTTTTTTTTTTTTTTGGAGAGGTTTTTGCTATAGGGCACGTGCGCTTGCCAGACAGACAGAGAGATAGAAAGCAGGAAATCACCCCCCCAGGGGGGATGGCCACGCCGCAATCCCTTCTCCTCCATTCTCCTCTCGGGATCTTGGGCACGCACGCACACGCGCCCGGCGTGAGTTTAAGCCGCCGGGTCCAGGACTCGAACCGCGGTCGACTACGTGGGAGTCCAGCGACATAGCCATTACGCTAACTGCTGGTCCCACAACTTTTCATTTTTGTGTCTATTAAGTGTGTTGTTTGTTCCCTGAATCCCTCCCTTCCGTCCTCAATTACTCATTCCCATTACCTCTCCCATACTGTCTCTAGTATCTGCAGTTGCCGTCCCTGCTATTATACCCTCCAGTTCTTTCAGTTTCTTTCTTTTTTTTTTTTTTTTTTTTCAATTATCAGCTCATATAGGTTTTAACAATAGGGAGCATAGATTCTATTCAGGGTTGGATTAAGGGTGGGTCTTGTGCAGTTCCACAATTGTAGGTGAGTCTCCATGGAATACAGTTTCAGGAAAGCGGTTCTGGAAAGCAGAGGTGATTATCAGTTGATGCGGCACAGCATCCATCCTGTGGTTACCGGGAATGGTGTTGTGGGGATCCGCAGCGTGAGTCATCCTCGGGTATCTGACCTCCCCAAGAATGGTAGAGTAGTTCCTGTTCTTCCCTGAGGCAATGCAGGGCTGGCAACCATCATCTTCTCACTGTCCATAGGCAGGGAAAATCCTCCCATACAATACACTTCTCAATTGGCTCAAGAGAGCCAAAGTTTCTTTCTGTTGCCTGTAGTTGCAAGTTCTCAATCCTAGTTTTTGGCTTCAGTTTGTTGCCTGCGGCCGGCGGCCACACGCAGGCGCAGCACCGGGGGCCACACGCAGGCGCAGGCCCGATGGCCACGCAGGCCCAGCGGCCACGCACAGGCACAGGCCCTGGCCCGGAGGCCACGCGCAGGCCCGGCGGCCACGCGCAGGCCCGGCGGCCACACGCCAGTCCCGAGCGCGCGAATGAACGCGGGATCCAGCGCCACCTTCCGCTTGCCCGCCCGGCCGGAGAAAGGAAGGACGGCGAGCTCAGCCGGTCCGCGCCGCCGGCCCGCGTTGGCACCGAGCGCGGGACACACCCAGGCCCGGCCTGCCGCGCAGGGGCACGCGAGGCACAGAGCCCCAGCCCACCGCGCAGGGGCACGCGAGGCGCAGAGCCCCCGCAGGCCCGGCCCGCTGCACAGGGGCACGCGAGGCACAGAGCCCCAGCCCACCGCGCAGGGGCACGCGAGGCGCAGAGCCCCCGCAGGCCCGGCCTGCCGCGCAGGGGCACGCGAGGCACAGAGCCCCAGCCCACCGCGCAGGGGCACGCGAGGCGCAGAGCCCCCGCAGGCCCGGCCTGCCGCGCAGGGGCACGCGAGGCACAGAGCCCCAGCCCACCGCGCAGGGGCACGCGAGGCGCAGAGCCCCCGCAGGCCCGGCCCGCTGCGCAGGGCCCCGGCCCGCTGCACAGGGGCACGCGAGGCGCAGAGCCCCCGCAGGCCAGGCCCAGCCGGGCCCGCCGCGCCTAGGGCACATGTATTCTTAAGAGAGAGGGAGAGACAGACAGAGTGAAAGTGAGAAAGCAAGCCACCAGGTCTGGGACCCGAACTGTGGTTGGTCATATGAGAGTCCAGTACCCCAACCACCACTCCACCTGCTGGCTCCCAAAACGTTACTTTTTAGAGGAAGGTAACCACATGCAGAGACTCTACAACATATTCAAAATATTTAGTGTATGTCTTACTCCATTGTGCTCCTATAGCAAAATACCTGAGACTGGGTAATTTATTAATAACAGAAATTTATTGTGTTACAATTCTGAATGCTGGGAAATCCAAGATCATGGCACTAGCAGCTTTGGTGTCCGGTGAGGTCCCGTGCCTTCTGCTTGTATCCTCACAAAGCAGGAGGGCAGAAGGGCATGAAAGGAATGGCATGTTCTCTTCAACCTCTTTTGTAAGAGCACAAATATCATTCATAAGGGTGGGGTGCTAATAATTTAATCACTTCTTAAAAGACTCCACTTTTAGTTCTTTTTTTAAAGATATATTTTTCCAATAGGGCATGTGCACTCACCAGAGAGACAGAGAGATAGAGAGAGACAGAAAGCGAGATATCACACCCCAGGGCAGATGGTGACACTGTAATCTCTTCTCCTCCATTCTTCTCTCTGGGATTTTGGGCATGCACACACATACTTCTGCCATGAGTTTCAAGCTGCTGGGTCTGGGACTTGAACTGCAGTCGACTATATGGGAATCTAGTGATCTAACCATTACACCATCTGCTGGTCCCTCCACTCTTAATTCCTAATACTATCATATTGGGTATTAAGTTCCAAAATATAAATTTTGTAGGGACATATACATTCAAACCATAGTAGCATATGTTAAAAAATGTCTAGGTATGTGAGGAATCAAATTAAATATGTAGTCATTCCTTACAATTTGAAATCCCAGACACCATAGATTCTTTTTTCCTTTGAGGGTATTTTAGTTTTATTTCTATTATTAATGGAACATGAAAGGTCTGGGCTTTAAGAGTGGAATTGAATTTCTGACAGAGAATCTCAAGTTTCTATGTTTTGAATTGATCTCAATGGCTTGGTTGGCCTTCTCTGCCTGTTGGTAGAAAAATGTACCCCTGTTGATAGACTAACCACCCTAATTAGACCTAAATACTTTGTGGCTCAGTTGAGGAGATGCTGTTTTGAAGCAGAAGGGGTCTTCGAAAAGTTATGATAAAACTTTAAATGGCTCTTAAATTTTTTTAATGCACTAAAATAAACTTGCACTTTAATTTTATTTTTTATAAGAAATTTTAGAAAGTCCTTTGTATGCCTAAGAGTTTCCTCTCTTTTTTCTTTAAAAAGATTATCATGGGTTGGTTTTTTGTTTTGTTATTGTTGTTTTCAAGAGGGGTTTTCTGGGATTGGGATGGGTAGTAAGGGCAATGCAAGGCAGGTGATGTTGTGTGCGTGCGTGCCCATGATCCCGAGAGGAGAATGGAGGAGAAGGGATTGTGGCGTGACCATCCCCCCTGGGGGGTGATTTCTCGCTTTCTGTCTCTCTGTCTCTCTCTGTCTGTCTGGCTAGCGCACACGCCCTATAGCAAAAACCTCTCCAAAAATAAAAATAAAAATAAAAATAAAGAATAAAAATAAAAAAATAAAATTTGCTAGAGGGCATGCAGACTTGCCAGAAAGAGAGAGAAAGAGAGAGAGTGAGTTACCCTCCACCCTCATGGTGAACAGTTATGCAACACTTCTTTCTCCTCCATTTCCCCTTTTGGGATTTTTGGGCAAGCTAACACATACACCTGGTATATTTTTCAAACAGGTGGGTCTGGAAATTGAACTGGTAGTCAGTCATGTGGGACTCTAGCTATCTTAACCACCACACCACTGGAGGAATCCCCCTCAAAAAACAAACAAACAAACAAAAAACCCCACAAAAACCCAGATTTTTAAACCTTTTGATTGTGTAGGAAACCTGAGAAGATACAAAGAAAAAATGTTTGTAGTTCTCTGAAGTTTTTAGGTATAGTTAGTTGATCTGTTAGCATTTTTAGTAAAAAGAGTTTTTAATATAGATTTTTTTTTTCTTTTCCTAAGAGAAGTTGCTTTCTAATCAGAAAGGAAGCAGAAGGTTTCTGTTGGAAACCTTTTTATTCTGATTGGTATTGGACTTGGGGAGATTTACTGTTCTTAGAATAAGCACATTTATTCAATGAGGATATAAAATCAACATTATTAATTATTTTAAGACAGAAAATATCTTGAATCATGAAAACTCTTAATTCATAGATCTTAATCTTTCTCCTGGTTTCTACTGGCTGATAGCTCGTCCTGTAGAATTATGCCTCTGTGCCCTTGGAATGGTCTGTAATTAATTAATAATTTATGTCAGGCACAGAGATATGCAGTACAGGGCTGGGCGTTCATCCCAGGCTGGGGTTGCTTTGGCTACTTAAATCGTCAGGGATGTTCTTCTGGCAGAAATGCTATCTGAACAGCAAGGTGCAGAGGCTGAAGGGCAGAGACTCACAGGGCTGGTACATGTGGGTGGCTTCTTTTATGTTCTTGTGATTTTCAGTTTGACAAGGTCTCTCATAAGTGAATCGGATGTGATTTTAGACTCTGACTACCCTTCTCTGGATTGTGTGGACTCTGAGAGATTTTATAATTTGAATCCTTGCGAAAAAGCCTTTATGTGGGCACAGAAATTAGCATGCAGTTGAGAAATAGATTTTAAACACATGAGCAGGAGTGATTAGCTTCTCTTTTCTTCTGATTCTTGGGCTATTTCCATTTTAGTTTCAGTAAATGAGGAATTTTTTAATGAGTTATGTGATATTTGCTGAAGGCTGTAATTTTGGCAAATGCTAAATAGAAGTTTTTATTTTCTCCTCCTCTGCCTTCTCCTACCATAGTCTTATTGTTTACATGGTGTTCTCAAATTGTTTGCCAAAACCAGTGACATAAATGGCTTCTTCAGACGGGCACCTGACAAACTGGCAAAGATTTCTACAGTTGCCAGATTGCTTTGAGTCTTCTCCTCAGAAACACCAGCTTCTCAGGAAAAAGGACATTGTTCTTCATGAGAACAAAATTCTAGGGGGCCTAAGAAAGTCATTGGGCCTAACTTCCTATTTATGGCAGACTAACACCTTGATATGCAAGTGGAGCATGGTCTCTTATAAATAAAAAAATGACTTTATTAAAAATGATTATGCCTACTAAAAAAATGGGATACAGATACAACAAATAAAAAAAGAAGAAATCAAAACACAAAAAGCAAACACTTCATCTCCCAAATTTCACCATTTATGTACAGGGGTCAGCACATTTTTTTTTTTCTCTGTAAATGTACACAGGGTCTTCAAAAAGTTTATGGAAAATATATATGATGAACAGTCTATGCATGGATTTCAAAAATTGTCTTGCACCAAAATTAACTTGTACTATAATTCTATTTCTCCACAAACTTTTTGCAGTAACCTTCTATACCTACTAAATATTTTAGCCCTTGCAGGTCTGATGTTCTCTGGCCCACCATTCAACTGTACAGTTAGAGTATAGTATGAAAGCTGCTGTGGACAATATATAAACAAGTACATATGGTTATGTTTCATTAAAATTTTATTTAGGGCCAGATTTGGCTCCTAGGCTGTGTTTTATAGTTTGAAGTTTTACATTTAGAGCTTTGATACATTGTGAGTTGATTTTTGTTAATGGTGAGAGATAGGGATCCAGTTTCATTTTTCTGCAAGTGGATATCCAGTTTTTTCAACACTTTTTGATGAAGAGACTTCCTTTTCCCTACTGGATTGTCTTGTACCCTTTGCCAAAAATCAGTTGGGTTTATGTTTTGAGTTTTATTTCTGGGTTTTCTGTTCTGTTCCATCGGTCTATATGCATGTTTTCATGCCAGTAGCATGCTGTTTCGATTATCACAGCTTTATAATATATTTTGAGGTCAGGTAGTGAGATGCCTTTTACTTTATTTTTTTTTGCACAATATTGCTTTATAGATACAGGGTATTTTATAATTCCAGACAAATTTTATGATTTTTTTTCCATTTCTGTGAAGAATATCTTTGGTCATTTGTTTACAGTTACATTGAATTTGTAAATTAATTTGGGTAGACCCAGTAATTCCACTCCTGGGTATTTAATCAAAGTATAGGAAAACAGTAAGAAAAAGACTTATACATTCATGTTGATTGAAGGATTATTCACAATTACTAAGACATGCAATCAGCTCAAGTGCCCAAGAACAGATGACTGGATTTTAAAAATGTGGTATCCATACACTATGAAATACTACTCATCCCTAAAAAACAATGAGATGCTGACTTTTGATACAAAGTGAACAAATAAAGATTTAATGCTAAGTGAAGCAAGCCACACTATGAAAGAGAGACATCGTATATCCCCACTCAGTATATACTGAATGTCTGCACTCTGGAAGAAACTGAAAGATGGGAAAGTATAATAGCAGAGAAGACAGCTGTAGATACCAGAGACAGAATAACAGTATAGGAAGGGATCAGGGGAAAAAACATTTAACAGACACGAAAATGAAAAGTAATCTATTGATGATAAAGTATATAGTAATATCTATGACTTGATTGATAAGCACTGTATTCATGCTGGAAAAATAATTTTGTACGCTGTAAAGATATACAGTGATTAAATGTAAATTTAAAAAGTGTAAAAAATAGGGACTAGCAGAAGATATAGTGGTTATATTGCTGGACTCCAGCATGGCCGATCGTGGTTCTAGTCCCAGATCTGGTGGTTTGAAACTCACCCTGGGTGCATGTACATGTGTACCCAAGATCTGAAAAGGAGAATAGAAGAGAAGGGATTGTGGTGTGACCATCCACCCGGGGGAGTGGGGGGGTGTGTTTTCTCACTTTCCCTCTCACGTCTGTCTGTCTCTCTCTGGTGAATGCACATGCCTTAAGGCAAAACCTCTTAAAGAAACAAAAAAGTGTAGAAAATAAATAACATAAAAAAGACTAAACTGCAATATTAAAAAAAGAAAATAATTTCTTGTTTTAAAAAAAATTTAATTCTTTTTTTTTTTTTTTTTTTTTTTTTGAGAGGTTTTTGCTATAGGGTGCGTGCGCTCGCCAGCCAGACAGAGAGGGACAGAGAGATAGAAAGCGAGAAATCACCAACCAGAGGGGATGGCCACGCCGCAATCCCTTCTCCTCCATTCTCCTCTCAGGATCTTGGGCACGCACACACACGCGCCCGGCGTGAGTTTAAGCCACCAGATCTGGGACTCGAACCACGGTCGACTACGTGGGAGTCCAGCGACATAGCCATTACGCTAACTGTTGGTCCCAAAATTTAATTCTTAAAAAATAAGTTTGAGTCCTCTTTGATTGAGCCAGATTTCGTTGGCTGGTAATTTTTTCAAGAATTTATGGATGTTTTGTTTCCTGATTCACTTCTAGCTTAATAGTAGACAAAGGCAACTTGAATGATTGTAAAATACCTGGGTCATACTTCCTATTAAGTGTTGTATAATATATGTGTTTGTTTGTGTGTGTGTACATACATGTCTATTCACAAATATTTTCTCCTGGAGGGCATGTGAACATGTGTATGAGAGAGAGAGAGAGAGAGAGAGAGAGAGAGAGTCACTACCCCCCAGTGGAATGTGGTCCTGCCACAATCCCTTTTATCCATTTCTTCAACTTATTAAGATTTTTGGGTTGGGACCAGCAGTTAGCATAATGGCTATGTCGCTGGACTCCCATGTAGACGACCGCGGTTCACGTCCTAGACCCGGTGGCTTAAAACTCACGCTGGGCACGTGTGCATGTGTGCCCAAGATCCCGAGAGAATAGAGGAGAAGGGATTGCGGCGTGGCCATCCCCCCTTGGGGGGGGGGTGATTTCTTGCTTTCTATCTATCTATCTCTGTCTTTCTGGTGAGCGCACGTGCCCTATAGCAAAAACTTCTCCAAAAAAAAAAAAAAAAAAAGATTTTTGGGCACACATACACATGCATCCAATGTGTTTTTCAAGCCATTGGCACTGGGATTCAAATTGCAGTAGCTCATGTGGGATCTGGCTCCCTTAACTACTATGCTATGGGGCCAGTGTTGGATCATTTCAAAATCACAGCTTTCCTATTTATCTTTTGACTGATTAGATTTTGTGGGGTCACTGTCCTGTCCCTCCAGTCATGTGTGGGTGCTACAGTTCTTCTGTTCTTTTCTATGGGAAAAGGTACATCTTTGTGTTCACACTGGAGGGATTATTGGCTCTGTGCATCAGACTTGGCAAAATTGCTCTTTTCCTCAGAACACTGTAAGTTTCTTTGCTTCTGTAAGTACATATTATTTTCAGGAAGCCAGAGAACAGATTCATTTTCATCTCATAGTGTTATTCCCTCCAACTATACATGCCTGAAGGAAACTTTCATTATTGTTGGAATTTAATATCTTCACAAGAATATGACACAGTGTTAATCCTTTTTTTTTTTAACCTAGCTTTTGCTATAGGGCAAGTGCACTACCCAGGGAGAGACAGAGAAACGGGGGTGGGGAGTGAGAAATTACCCCCTGGGGAGTGCTATGGCACAATCTCTTCTTCATTCTCCCCTCAGGATTTTGGGCATGCACACACATGTGTCCGGGGTGTTTTTCAAGCTGCAGAGTCTGGGACTCCAATTGTACAGCTGACCATATGGGACCATATGCCTTAATCTCCATGACACCTGCTGGCTCCAGCATTAATAACTTTGGATCAATTTATGCCCATCATGCTTCAGGTTTAGTTCTACATTTACATCATGAGAATTTCTTTTTCTTTTTCTTCTTTCTTTCTTTCTTTCTTTCTTTCTTTCTTTCTTTCTTTCTTTCTTCTTTCTTTCTTTCTTTTTGCTTTCTTTTCTGTTCCATTTATTGAGTTTTTTATTTTTAAGTTTATTTACTTATTTCTTCCTTGAGAGAGACAGAAACACAGAGGACAGCAGTCCTAACTGGTCCTTATGCCATGTCCTACCCCAGTCTCTCTCATCCTGATCATAGGTTTACACATGTGCCTGCCTGATGTGCTCAGGGAAGTCCTGGGACATGAACCAAGGGCCTATCCCAGGTGAGTACAGTTGTGTTACCACTGTGCCACCACTTGGCCCTCATTTACTGATGTATTTTTGTTAAGGACACATTATTGTCTTTGTTCCTGTATAATCTTCTCAATTGATTTTATAGCTTTTTTTTTTTTTTTTTTTTTTTTTTTTTTTTGAGAGAGAGATTTTTGCTATAGGGAGTGTGCGCTCACGCAAGAGGCAGAGGCAGAGAGAGACAAAGTGACAGAAAGTGAGAAATCACCCCCAGAGAGGATGGCCATGCTATAATCCTTTCTCCTCCATTGTCCTCTTGGGATTTTGGGCATGCATGCACATGCACCTGGCATGAGTTTCAAGCCACCAGGTCCGGGACTTCAAACCACAGTTGGCCATGTGAGAGTCCAGTGAGAGTCCATTGATGTAATCATTATGTCATCTGCCAGTCCCAGATTTTAGTTCTTCTATAATGAACCCAAGCCTTTATTTTTGGTTGGTAATTTGGTTTCTTTTTTTCTTTTTTTGGAGAGGTTTTTGCTACAGGGTGTGTATGCTCACCAGGAAGACAGAGAGAGACAGAGACACAGAAAGCAAGAAATTCCCCCCCCTACCCCCCGCCCGGGGGATGGCCATGCCGCAATCCCTTCTCCTTCATTCTCCTCTCCGGATCTTGGGCACGCACGCACATGCACCTGGCATGAGTTCAAGCCACCTGGTCCAGGACTCAAACCACAGTTGACCACATGGGAGTCCAGTGACATAGTTATTACACTAACTGCTGGTCTCGGTAATTTGGTTTCTTGTTTGGTTTGATTCCTAAATTATTTCTTTTTTTTTTTCCCATTTTTTTGTTTTTTATTTAATTTATTTCTTTTTGTATGTACATTCAATCGCATTGTTTAGCTTACAATGTGAGCATTTCAATATGTGAACATTTCTCCCCAGTCCCATTGATCAAAATATCTTCAACCGATAACACCACACTTCCCCATCCCGTCAATGTTCTACCTCCGTATCCCCTCTCCAAATGTCCTTCGTTAGGCCCCACTCCTCCACATACACCTCATCTGACATTCGCACCCATCTCTTGTGTTTGTACAACTGTTAGTCAATCAGTTTCAGCCATAGAGTGCAGACATTCGGTATGTTAAGTGGGGACATAAAATGTCTCTCCTTCATAGCCTGGCTTGCCTCTCTCAGCAGTAAATCTTGCATATTTTTCCACTTTCTGTCAAAAGCCAGGGTTTTGTTGGTTTTTATGGCTGAGTAGTATTCCATAGAGTATATGTGCCAAAGTTTTTCGATCCATTCCTCCATACGGGGGCATTTGGGTTGGTTCCATGACTTTGCAATTGTGAATAGTGCTGCAATAAACATCAATGAGCAAGCACTTTTCCAATGAAGAATTCTTCTATCCTTTGGGTAGATACCAAGGAATGGGATTGCTGGATCATATGGTAGATCTATTTGTAGATTTTTGAGGAATCTCCAAATTATTCTCCACAGTGGTTGGACCAATTTACATTCCCACCAGCAGTGTAAAAGAGTTCCCCTTTCACCACACCCCCGCCAATTATCATTTTTTGTTTTTTTAATCTTAGATATTCTGACTGGGCTTAGGTGGTACCTCATTGTTGTTTTTATCTGCATTTCCCTTCTGATGAGGGATGTTGAACATTTTTTCATATGCCTTTTGGCTATTCGTATGTCATCTTTAGAGAGTGTTTTATTCAACTCCTTCTCCCATTCCCATTCTGAGGGCTGTCGATTCACACTAATTACTGTGTCTTTTGCCATGCAGAAACTTCATAGTTTGATGTAATCCCACTTGTCTATTTTGGGGATGATCAACTGTGCTTTGAGGGTCTTATTTAAGAAGTCTTTCCCTACACCAATGTCTCCCAGAGTTTCCCCAGTGTTTTCCAGGAGCAGCTTTATAGTTTGAGGTCTTAGATTTAGATCCTTGACTTGATTTTTGTCAAAGGTGAGAGGTAGGGGTTCAGATTCATCTTTCTGCAAGTGGAAATCAAGTTTTTCCAGCACCACTTGCTGAAGAGGATTTCATTTTCCCACTGGATTGACTGGTACCCCTTGTCAAAGATCAGTTGACTGTATGTTTGGGCATTTATTTCTGGGGACTCTATTCTGTTCCATTGGTCCACCTGTCTGTTTCTGTGCCAGTACCATACTGTTTTGATTACCACAGCTTTGTAGTATATTTTTGGGTCGGGGAGTGAGATGCCGCCCACTCCACTCTTCTTGTGTAGAATTGCTTTGGCAATACAGGGTCTTTTATGATTCCAGACAAATTTTATGATTGTCTTTTCTAGGTCTGTGAAAAATGTGTCTGGTACTTTGATTGGCATTGCATTAAATAGGTAGATTAATTTGGGTAGAATTGCCATTTTGATTATATTAATTCTTCTAATCCATGAACATGGGATGTCCTTCCATTTTTTTGTGTCATTTTCAATTTCTTTTTTTAGCTTCTCATAGTTTTCCTTGTGGAGGTCTTTAACAGATGACATGATTGTATACATAGAAGACCCAATGGTCTCCATGGAAAAATTACTGGAAGTAATACATGATTACAGTAAAGTTGCAGGATATAAAATCAATATATAGAAGTCGATAGCATTCCTATATATGAATAACAGGCAGACTGAGATAGAACTGAAAAAAGTTATTCCATTTACCATAGCCACCAAAAGTATTTGATATTTAGGAATAAATCTAACCAAAGAAGTTAAAGACCTAAATTATTTCTTTAATGATGTTGTTTTGATATTTATTTTATTTTCTTAGTTCCACAACCCATTCTTTCATTTCACTCCATTATTCATACATTTTGACTCTAAATTATTGTTTTATTAAATTCATGTTTTTCTTAAATTCTTTTGTAGTAAGAGACTCACAGGGAATTAGTCTTATCTTCCTTAGATAATATATTTCTTTCAGTTGTGTAGTCTGTCTGTCCTGCTCTCTTCCTTCTTCTCTCATTTCCTCTTTCTCTCTCTCCTTTTTGTATTTTTTCCTCGTGCTTAGTGTTAGTTGAGCATAAGCAACTATGTTCACTTTTTTTTTTTTCTTTTTTTGGAGAGGTTTTTGCTATAGGGCGCGTGCGCTCGCCAGATAGACAGAGAGAGACAGAGAGATAGAAAGCAGGAAATCACCCCCCAGGGGGGATGGCCACGCCGCAATCCCTTCTCCTCCATTCTCCTCTCGGGATCTTAGGCACGCACGCACACGCGCCCGGCGTGAGTTTAAGCCGCCGGGTCCGGGACTCGAACCGCGGTCGACTACGTGGGAGTCCAGCGACATAGCCATTACGCTAACTGCTGGTCCCAAAACTCACGCCCAACGTGGGGCTCGAACCCACGACCCTGAGATTAAGAGTCTCATGCTCTACCGACTGAGCTAGCCGGGCAACTCTATGTTCACTTTTTTAAAAAAGTTTGCCAGAGGGCATGTGTGCTCACTGGAGAGAAAGAGAGAGAGAGAGAGAGAGAGAGAGAGAGAGAGAGAGGAGAGAGAGACCTCCTCCTGTGGGGCATGATCATGGTGCAAACACATTTCCATTTCTCTTTTCTGGATTTTGGGCATACATGCACATGTGGTCAGTATGTTTTTCAAGCTGCCAGGTCTGGGATGTGAACCAGACATTCAGTCATGTAGGATCCAGTCACTTCAACCACCATGCCACCCACAGGCCCTGTGTCCATTTTCTGACCAATATAATTTGGTAGGAATTAATTCTCTCAAATTTTCTACCTTGTCTAAGGCCTGTTTGCCATTCTCTCTGACTTTTTTGTTATCTGTTTGCCATTCTCTCTGACTTTTTTGTTATCTATATAAACTGTGGTATGTGAGTTTAGGGCGTGTGAGCTGCTGGAGGGGAGTTCTGCTATGATTGTGCCAAGTCTTCGGATCACTTAGGTTGTCCTTTATCATTACTTTCTCTGCCTAGGGGTGTTCTGTTCCCCAAAAGTGTGGAAACCTAGGCTGTAGATTTCCTAATGAGCCCTGGAAGTTTGTGCTCCTCTGAAGTCTTGAAATCTTGCAGTGGCAGATGAATGCTTCTCCTCTGCTGCATTTCCTCCTCAACTCTTCCTGGGCTGTCTGTACCCCTCTCAGTGTGCTTCTCTCCAAATTAGCAGGTATAAACAAGAATTTAAGACTGCCTACTCATCCTTTTTCTCTAATATTGCTTCTAGATGTTGGGAATTCAGTTAGGGGCCTTAAGTAGTTTTGTGTGCAACAGACAATGGGAACAAAATCTCAGTAGGTTATAACAACAAATATTTGTTTTCATGCTCAGGAGACTGTAAGTAAGTTTGTTTGGCCTACTCTGGGTTTGGCTGGCTCAAGCTAGCTTCGAGGCTTCTGGTTTGGTTCAAGGATGCTCCACTTCTCATTCTGATATGCAGGGGCTGGAACTCAAAATAGCCCAAGGCCAGCAATTGCTGACATTTTCCAGGCTTTTTGAATTCATTGTCTCTCCCCTTTGAAGTGATAAAAGCAACCTGAGACCTTGAGAAGTTAGACACCCAGCTTATCTGACCCTTTCTTCTTTAGAGCAAATCCTGGGCTGCTTCTTCCTGATAGGATACCCTTAGCCTGCTGAAATTCTCCCCTTTCCCAGCTTCCTATAAAACACTGTGCTTGACCCTCATGGGGGTGGGGGTGGAGATCGAGGTGGGGAAGGGTGGGATTGGGGGGTGGGCTACAGACTCAGAATGTTAACTCTTCTGTGCCAGCTAACGAAATAAAGAAGTAAGTAAGGAGTTCTTTTTCCTCTCCGGAGTGCTGTGTTTTCATCCCTCAGAGTCTGTTTTTCTACAACAACTCTAGGGCCCAGGATGGAAGCATGGCCGGGTGGGATAATAATAGCATAAAAGACCACTCAAGTTACAAAAGCACATTTAAGACTTTTATTCATATCATGTCTGCTAACACATTTTACTGGTCTCAGCATGTCAGTTGGCCAAGCCTAATTCTAGTGGGAGGTACAGTGATATCACAGAAAGGACAGGAGGTAAAATCTTATTAATAAGTAAAAGTGGGAGCATTTTTCCCCAAATTGACCTCACAGCCTTTATAAATCTTTTAAGAACATTCTGTTTCTTTTCTTTTGTTCTATTCCATTTTGCTGTAGGGCATGGGCACTTGCCGGAGAGAGACAGAGAGAAAGCAAAAGAGACTGTGAGAAATCACTCCAGTGGGATGACCATACTGCAATCCCTTCTCCTCTATGTTCTCTGGATTTTGGGCATGCATGCCCACTTGTTTTTCAAGATGCCGGGTCTGGGATTTGACTGTGTGGTTGGCCATATGGGATTTAGTCACCTTAATCACCATGCCATTAGATGGCCCTTTCTGTTTCTTTCACTTGCCACTTTTGAAATTTAGGACAAAAAATGATAGCGCTTTTCTCTGATGAGAATTTGGATAAAATATTTTTGACTTTAAGAATTGGGTGGGGGCTGGCAAGTGGCATGGCGGTTGGAATGCTGGACTCCCATGTGGCTGATGGCAGTTTGAGTCCTGGACCTGGAGGCTTGCTTTCTTTCTTTTCTTGTCAAATTGAATAATAATAATAATAATAATAATAATAATAAAATTAATAACAATTAAAAAAAGAATTAAGGGAATATCATTATCTCATTGTTACTCAGAAGGTCCTATGTAGTCTCTGTAGAGGGTTTATAAACTTCTTCAGAAAGTAAACTCTTGTTTTTAATTGTTGGACTTTTCTTATTATAAACAAGACTATCTCCTGCTCTGATGGGACTCTAATTTTGTGCTTTTCTCTGGGGATAGTTGAACCAGTAGATAGTTTTGGGTCAGGCTTCCCTTGTTTCCTCTGGATGTCTTCTTTATTTGGTTACAATCTTTTAAATAATATTTTAAAACTTGGAATCAGCAGATGGCATAGCAGCTATGTCTCTGGACTCCCATATGCAGAACGTGGTTCCAGTCCTGGACCCAGTGGCCTGAAAATCACACCAGGTCTGTGTGCGTGTGTGTCCAAGATCCCAGGAGTAGAATGGAGAAGAAGGAATTGTGGTGTGGCTATCCCCTAGGGGGAGATTTTTCACTTTCTCTTTCACTGTGTCTGTCTCTAGTGAGTTCTCTCTAGTGAGCACACAAGCCGTAAGGCAAAAACCTCTGTAAAAAATCAACAAAACAAAAGCTTACACTCAGTTGTATTAGAAGATGGAATAAAGAGAAAGTATTGCCTTTCAAAAATTATATTTGTGCCTTTGGGTGGCACAGTGGTGAAATGTGGTGCTTTGTAAGGCAACCTGACATTGGAAGATTCCTGACTCAATTACAAGGTATGCCTTGAATATGCCCAGCAAGTATTGCCCATGATCTAGGGTTGGCTGTAGGCTGGAGTAAATAGCAGCATTGAGACCCTAATGGAGCTGCTGTTTCACTTTCTCTTGCTTATGGACAAAGTAAATAAATTAAATATATATATATATATATATATATATATATATATATATATATATATATATATTTAATGAGTAACTAAAAACGTGAAAGTTCTGGATGAACTTGGGTGGATTTGCCAATTGGTGTTTTGTGATAATCAACCTCCAGCTAGAGTTTTCTAATGGGAAAACTTCAGGATCTGGGCCTGGAGTTGTTGAAGGATCTGGTATAGGGCCTGGAAGTATATAGACACTTGATATGTAATATGTTAAAAAAGCATATAGCATGCCCACTAAGGGTCCTGGAGTTTGGAAACTGGTTCAAGATCCCTGCAGGACACTCTACAATCTCCTGCCAAAGGTCAGAGAAGTGGTGCTCTGGTGTAATTGGATGGAGGAAGGGTCTACGCTCTAGCAGCTTCATATTCAGACCCAAAACACCTCCCTGTTGGTAGGTCTCTGATAGTCTGGGCTTTGGATCCCCAGGCTCTCTCTCAGATATGGATTTGTTTATTTTTCTTTTTAGAGATTTTTTACTACAGGGCGTGTGCACTCACCAGAGAGACAGAGAGAGACAGACAGAAGGTGAGAAATCTCCCCCCTCCCCCCGCCAGGGGGGTTGGTTATGCTGCAATCTCTTGCCCTCTATTCTTCTCTTGGGATTTTGGGCATGCACACATGTGCCCATTGTGAGTTTCAAGCTGCTGGGACCAGGATTTGAACCAGGATTTGAACCATGGTTGACCATTTGTGAGTCCAGTATCTTTACCATTACGCTATCTGCTGGTCCCTCAGATATGAATTTTTTTTTTTTGGAGAGGTTTTCGCTATAAGGTACATGCACTTGCCAGAAAGACAGACAGAGAGAGAGACAGAAAGTGAGAAATCATCGCCCAGGGGGGATGGCCATGCCACAATCCCTTCTCCTCCATTCTCCTCTCAGGATTTTGGGCACGCACGCACATACACCTGGTGTGAGTTTAAGCCACCGTATCTGGGACTTGAACCACCCCTGTGGTTAACTACATGGGAGTCCAGCGACATAGCTGTTACGCCAACTGCTGGTCCCTCTAAGGCATTTCTTGATGTTTGGTTTTCTCCTCTCTCTGTACTTGGTCTTGATCTTCTTTTACTTCTTTTTAAAAAAGATTTCAATTATTTAATTATTAGTAATATTATTTAAAAATTTGCTATAGGGCACATGTGCTTACCACAGAGAGAATGAGAGAGAGGGAGAGAGAGAGGGAAAGTGAGAAAGCAAGCCCCCAAGTCCAAGACTTGAACTGTGATGGGTCATGTGGGAGTCTAACTACCATTGTTCCCTGCTGGCCCCAGTCTTTATCCTTTTCAACAGCATTAACTCCTTCATCTACTCTTTTTTTTTTTTTTTTTTTTTGAGAGAGGTTTTTGCTATAGGGCGCATGCCCTCGCCAGAAAGACAGAGACAGAGAGACAGAAAACGAGAAATCACCCCCCAGGGGGGATGGCCATGCCACAATCCCTTCTCCTCCATTCTCCTTTCGGGATCTTGGGCACGCACGCACACACGCCCAGCGTGAGTTTAAGCCACCGGGTTCAGGACGCAAACCGTGGTCGACTACGTGGGAGTCCAGTGACATAGCCATTACACTAACTGCTGGTCCCTACTCTTCATTTTTCCAAAAATTTGTTGATATCTACACCCCTATTTGTTGTTTGAGTTTTATAGTTTAAAATTTCCTTAAATTCTTCATATTCAGTGATATTTTAGAAAAGAATGGACATAAGTGCATTGAGTCAGGCCACTATGTTTAACCAGGACATTTCTTTCATGTCCTTCCTGACTGTGCTCACCTTACTTAGAAGGTCTTTGATCTCTTTGCTATTTAATCAAGTCATAATCATCCTTCACAGTAGAGTTGAAATCTCCCTCTCCTCTACCCTCTTGTCTATATCTTATTTACGGAAACATTTATTCAGTACCAGCTATATGCTAGTTAATGTGATTTGCATTGAGGTTACACAGATAAGAAGACACATAGCTCCTATTCTTTTCCTTCCTTCCTTCCTTCCTTCCTTCCTTCCTTCCTTCCTTCCTTCCTTCCTTCCTTCCTTCCTTCCTCTCTCTCTCTCTCTCTCTCTCTCACTCTCTTTCTTTTTCTTTCTTTCTTTTTTAGAGGTTTCACCTTAGAGGAAGAGAGGGAGAGAGACAGTGAGAGGGAAAGTGAGAAATGAAATCACCCCTGGGAGGGATACCCAAGCCACGATCTCTTCTCCTCCATTCTCCTTCTAGGATCTTGGGCATGTACGCATGTGTGCCTGTCATGATTTTCAAGCTACCAGGTCCAGGACTTGAGCCGTGGTCAGCTATGTGGAAGTCTACTGACATAACTACCATGCCATCAGTTGTCCTTAGCTTCTATCTTTGAGTCTAGCTTACCACCTAGTACAGAGACCACCCAATGAAGAAGCATTTGCTAGACAGTTGGATAATGGGATTAACTGAAGTAAATACCTGAGAGGCTACTAGGAGTGCTGCTTTGACTTGAATGCTGATGTCCTCCAAGGTTCATATTGAAACTGTAACATCCAATGAGATGGTGTTAGGCTGTGGGGCTTTGGGGAGATATTTGAGGGTGGAACCTGCATGAGAGATTTAGTCTTATTATAAGAGAAGATGCAAGAATTTACTTGTCTCTCTGCTATGTGAGTACACAGCAGGAAGGGACAATCTGTGAACCAGGAAGAAGGCCCTCACCACTGTGACCTTGCTGGCATCCCGATCTGGGACTTCCCAGCCTCCAGAACGGCGAGATACATTTCTATTGTTTATTTGTTATAGCAGCCTGAGTTGCCTAAGATAAGTGCCTCAAGTATGCATAGAAGAATCATCAGAAATCCTTCTTGAAGTGAGTGGCATTTGGGTGAATCCTAAGAAGGTGTATTAGGCAGAAGGACTAGCATGAGTTAACTACGAGTCCTTTGGGGGAAAGTATGGGTCCTGGTTCATTTGACTAGATCAGTGTTAGAAAATGTCAAAGTCATTTTTTTCTTTGTACTCCTACTGTCATTTTAAAATTTATTACTTTACCATTTTTATGTGTGAAACCCAAATGTTGCCAAGTTTTCTGTTTTCTAGGTTTTTTCTTTTTTTTTCTTTTTTTTAATGTTTCTAACTTTTTTTTTTTATATCCAGACATAATCTTCAAGTA
This sequence comes from Tupaia tana, assembly GCA_026018925.1. Lineage (NCBI taxonomy): Eukaryota > Metazoa > Chordata > Mammalia > Scandentia > Tupaiidae > Tupaia > Tupaia tana. The sequence continues at coordinate 15,931,738 of JAKSZU010000013.1, read as the reverse complement.
TAGTTTCTATGATTTACATCTCCCTAAGGAAAAAGGGTTCTGTCTTGCCTGATTAATAAAAGACTTGCTCCAAGCTTAACACAGTCCTTTCCTTTCTATCCCCAAGCATTCTATAGAGGATTGCAGCATATTACAGGTTTACTGAAGGCTTGAGGGAAACAGAGTGGGGATATAGCTCAGCCTTTCCTTTTTCCTGGGCCTCTACCTCCTGCCTGTTGCTGGGGCTTATTCTCCCTTCTCGTTACGTTTTCCCATTTATTTTCTTCCCTGAGTTTCTACTACTTAAATGTCCTTCCTTTTGAATTTCTGTGGGAAACCACCCAAATTCAATTTCACTTTTCCTTGTTGAAATTAATTGTTTCCTCATGTGGGCTTTTACCGGATTGTCTTCCTCAATTAAGTAGAATTTACCCACCATCTTTCGGTTGTGGACTTGTCTGTCTTCTCCACCAGATATAAGCCCCCTGAGGTTGGGGAGCTTGACGTATTCATGTTTATGTAAGAAAGCATAATGTTTCACTCATAGTAATGATTCAAATAAATCATTCGACTTGTATTGCTGAAAGCTCAGGGCTTTGCAAAAATGCGATTGCCTTTAATTCTTGCATGGTGATTTCTTTAACCTCATGCAGACGGGTTTGATTCTTAAGTTGTTTGTAATTGAGATTCTGGTCAGTGACAAATGATGGAGCAAATGCAGCAGGAGGCCCACAACTTCACCTGTTGGAGCCTGTGCTTTCTTTTCCTGTAGTATCCACAGCAGTCACAGATGGGAGTTAAGGACTCCCTTACCCCACAAGGAGCAGATCTACACTTGACAAAGAAAGTCCACTTGTCGAGGGCCCTGCAGAACCCAAGAGTCTCGAGTGAGATGTTTTTGAGTTTTGAGTGGATACGAGGTATAAGGGCAAAGGAATTTGCCCTCTGAAAAATCACTGACAATAAACCAATTAATAAAAGAAAAAGCATGCAGGTTTACTTTAACGTGTGCAATTTGTACATAAGTGTAACAGAAAATTTTGAGCTGAGAGAATGCCAAGATGATTGTGGTTTAAAAAAACAATCATAGGGGATCAGCAAATGGTGTCATGGTTACGTCACTGGACTCCCATTTAGTAACCTGCAGTTTGAGTCCAGGACCAGGCAGCTTCAAACTAATACCAGGTGTGTGTGTGTGTGTGTGTGTGTGTGTGTGTGTGCATGCCAAAAATCCCAAGAGGAAAACGGAAGAGAAAGAATTATAGTGTGGCCATCCTCCCTTGTGGGTGATATCTCGCTTTCTATCTTTCTATCTCTCTCTGTCTCTCTGGCAAATGCACACCCTTTAACAAAAATCTCTGTCTCAAAAAAAATCATAGGATAGAGTTAGATGATGGGAAATGAATAGGATCATTGCTCAGAGGAGGGTTAGTAAATAATTCTCTGGAAGCTGAATGAGACTAACGTATTACAGAGTGGTGAGGGGCAAGGGGTGAGGGAAAAGGTTATCTTACTGTGCTGTTAAAATTCCTTTGTAGCTCTGAGTAGAATGAATATACTATAAAATAGCACCTAGTTGATGCTATATAGCTTACTACCATCATTAAATAGGTATTTTTAAATATTTTTTATATCAGCTGAGCTTGCTATTGAAAGTAGTTAGATTATTTAAGAAATTTTTTGAATCAATAAAATGTGGAAGAAAAAAAGAATGGAAAGCAACTGTAGGCACCAGAGATAGTGTCGGAGAGGGTGGGAAATGGCAGAGGGTGAGAAATAGGGGAAATATATATATATACATATATATGTGTGTGTATATATATATATATATATATATATATATACATATATATATGAAACTAGAAATGAAAAATTATCAATGATAACATGTATGATTAAGCCACTACACAGTATATTTCCCATATTTTTCAAATAGTTCTGTTTCTATTTTTAAGAAAGTCCTTTTTTCCAAAATGCTTAAGGCTGTGTGAATTAGAAGGGAAAGGGCAATACAGAACTTTGCTTATTTCCAACAGAGGAATACCTACAAATAACCATTGCCATGTCATATAGTGGATGGTTATTGATTTGAAAACTCACCAACAACAAATATTATTAATGAGACCACTCCATTCACCACATAACTGTTCGGGACTTACAACCAGAAACTGTCATTAGAGTCCTTCATGGGACAGACCGCTGACCGACCCCAACTGAGTGAAGTTGGGAATCACATGGGAAATCCCATTTTGAATGCTGTGATGATGCTCAGTGAATAAATGTAAAATTAACTAATTAATTAAAAAATTAATAAAAAATTCCTTGGTAGCAGTTGTCTCAGAAGAGTAAGTGTCCTGGGTGTGGAGACCTTTAGTCCTTCTTGTCTCTGCTTGGTGAGATTCCAAGTGCAGGATGGTTTACGACAATTGCATTTCTATTGGCAAGGAATTCTCAGTCAGGTGGGTGATTTCCAGCGAGGGCTTGCTTGTACTTGGGGCTGTGGAGGAAAGACAAGGTTACAGAGACCTTGATTCTGAGGCAACTTTGAAGACTTCTCAGCTTGTCAACATACCCATCTTTGGGGTATCCATTTCTCAGCCCAACAAAGACAGTGGTGAAGGAATCATCACCAGTGTGGGGTCTACTTTCTTCAGGGGACTGAAACGTTGTGGAACCTTCATTGCTTTCCTGTTTCTCTGTGATATTTTGTTCTTAGGAATGACTCAAGTGATTTAAAAATTTTTTCTTAATGACTGGCCTTATAATCTAGTGGTTAAGTGAACTGGATTCCAAATGACTGGCCATGGTTCAAATATTTTTTTTGGAAAGATTTTTGCTATAGAGCACATGAGCTAGCCAGAGAGATGGGGAGACAGAAAGCTAGAAATCACCCCCAGGGGAATGGCCACACTGCAATCCATTCTCCTTTTTGGATTCTGGGCATGTCCAGCATGAGTTTCAAGTCACTAGGTCTGGGACTCAATCACGGTTGACTATGTAGGAGTCCAGCGACTTAACTACCATGCCATCTGTTGGTCCCTACCCCAGGTAGCTTGGAAAAAACCACTCTGGGCACCTGTGCTTGCGTGCCCCAAATTCCAATGGGTTGGGGAATTTGGAGAAGAGATTGCAGTGTAATCATGTCCCAAGAGGGGTGCTTTCTCCCTCCCCCTCACATCTCTATCTCTTTATCTCTGGCAAGCACATGGGCCTTTTGGCAATAAAAATAATAAAACAAGCCTTTATTATTCACTGCTCAGTGGCACCAGTACACAATTTGGCTAGTTCTACAAAGAATTCTTTACTCAGTTGGAGTTGGCCAGTGGTTTGTCCCATGGACTCTAATGACAGTTTGTTGGTTGTAAGTCCTGAACAGTTATGTAGTGGATGGAGTTGTCTCATTAGTAATATTTGTTATTGGTGAGTTTTCAAATCAATAACCATCCATTATATGACATGGCAATGGTTATTTGAAGGTATTGCTCTGTTGGAAATAAGCAAAGTTCTGTATTGCCCTTTCCTTTCTAATTCACAGCCTTAAGCATTTTGGAGAAAAGGACTTTCTTAAAAATAGAAACAAAACTATTTGAGAAAATGCTTGAATCACAAACAGCATGAAATTTCTAAGTTGTTTTCTTTCTTTTCTATTGGGTATATTTTAACTTCTGAGTAGGGGTTCAAATTTTCAAAATCTGTAATTATTTTTTTCTCCAAATGCTAGGACGATATAATGTGTGCCTGCACTATGCCCGATCTGTAGATTTCTGAGAGTGAGTTGTAGCTGGGCTTGGTAAATAGTCATTTTTCTGGGAAGTAGCCCCACCTGTCTGGCTGGCCCATACTCACATCTAACAGGACATCCTTAGGAGGACCGAGGTTGTTCCACAGTAAATGTGGGAGAGTGGGAGAAGCTCCAGAGACACCATCTGCCTCTGATAATTCAAGCCTGATGGTTGGGCAGCCTCAGAGCTATGCCTGGCTTTCTCACTGTTCTTTGCAATGAGGAAGCTTAGGTTTGGATTTTCCAGATATGGGGATAAACAGGTTTCTAGTTGAATTGGCATCCTTTATTATTATTATTATTATTATTATTATTATTATTGCTATTAAATTCCCAAAGGGTGTGTGTACTCATTGGAGAGAAACAGAAAGAGGAAGCGAGTTCCCCTATGGGGAATGGTCCTGTTTTAATCCTTTCTCTCTCTCCTTTGGGGATTTTGGGCATGCACACACACATGCCCAGTGTATTTCTCAAGCATCTGGATCCAGGACCCAAACTATGTGGTATCCAGCTGCCTTACTACCATGCCAAGAGCTAGTGCTAATATTACTTTTACAGTTTATTTATTTTATTAATGATATAGAGTATGTGTATGTGTGTGTGTGTGTGTGTGTGTGTGTGAGAGAGAGAGAGAGAGAGAGAGAGACCCTCAATATGTTCTTGTCAAGCCACAATTCCCTTTCTCTAGCCCTTCAGCTTGTCAGGATCTTCAGAACAAATGTACACTCCTGGAGTATTTGTAGGCTGACCCCAGGATCTGAACTTGTGGTTGGCCACGTGGTTTCCAGCATCACAGTTCAATTTGCTATTGACAGAGTCACCAGGCTGGGCCAGAATTGGCATCCTTACTAAACTGAGTAATACAAGTCTTCTCAAGGTTGAGTTACAATTATGTAATAAGGTAGCTTGTTCTAATAGTAAGCCAGTTTGAAAATTGGAGAAATGCTGTTAAATTATAGCGATGTGTATACAACTTAAAACTTCCCTTCAATGAAATATTAGGATATAACATTTACTATGGAATTATTGTGAGATTCATGTAACAAGATGGGTCACTCACGAGTCCCTTGTTTGAGATCATCAGCAGCAGTAAGAATAGAGAAAGTAGGAAGGCAGGCTTATCAGTCAGACCTTGGCTACTGCAATTATGGGGCCTGGCAAGTTTGAAATCTAAAATGTGTGGGTAGGCTAGCCCACCAGAAACTCAGACTGGAGTTAGTGATGTAATTTTTTTTTATGTTTTGTTTTGTTTTTTAAAATTTGCCAGAGAGTGTATGCACTCACAGGAGAAAGAGAGAATGAGAAAGTGAGAAAGCACCCACCATGGGCCTTGGTCACACTACAATCCCATCTCTTCCACTTCTCCCTCCTTTCAAGATTTTGGGCAGCACACACATGCACATGGCATGTTCTCCAACTGCAGGGTCTGGGACTCACACTGTGTAGTTGTTCATATACGATACAGCCACCTTAATCACTAGGCCATGGGATGACCTGATGATGTAGTCTTAAGGCAGAATTTCTCCTTTTTTCTGGGAAACCTTAGATTTTCCTCTTAAGGCCTGCAACTGAATGAATGAGGTCCACTCACATTATGGAGGGTAATCTCCTTAAAGTCAATTGATGTCAAGCACATCTACAAAATAATCGATTATCACAGCAACACCTAGATAAGTATTTGATTGAATAACTAGGTACTGTAACTTAGCCAAACTGACATATGAAATGAACCATCGTAGTAATTCAAACTGGAGGTTTTGCTCTGATGCAAAAGGAAACAGAGGGAAAGGAAAGCTGAGTCTCTGAGGGGGACTGTCTTGGTGTGATGAGGAGCAGGAGGGCAAATGAGTATTTTGACAGCAGAGTGTGTGTGTGTATATATATATATATATATATATATATATATATATATATAATTTTATTAATTTTATTATTATTTTTTAGTTTGACCGGAGAGAGACACAGTGAGGGAGACAGAGAGGGAGAGACAGAGAAAGTGAGAAAGCAAGCTACCTGTTCAGGAACTCAAACTGTGGTCTGCCGTGTGGGAGTCCAGCACCTTAACCACCATGCCACCTGCTGGTCCCAGACATCAGAATATATTAACATCTGAGACTAGGAAAGAATGAAGAACAAGCTACCCAGCTAGAATGCAAAGTCAATCCAGGCTATCTAAGGTGTTTTCTTTCTTTGTTTTTGCTTTTAATTTGCTAGAGGGTGCATGCATTCACTGGAGAGAAAGAGGACAGTGAGAGAGTACCCTCTTTGGGGGATAGACACTCAAATCCTTTCTCCTCTGTTTCTCCCTGGGATTTTGGGCACATGTACACATACATGCCTGGTGTATTTTTCAAACCTCTGGGTCCAGGACTTGAACTGCATAGTTGCTCATGTGGGATCCAGCTGTTTTAACCACAATGGCACTGGCTGGCCCAGTGTGTTCTACTAATAAACAAATCCTTGCATTTCTAATATCAAGACAGGCTCTTTTGAGGGATGGTGCTGGCTATACTTCTCAGTTGTGAAATCTGGATGTTAGAAATGTACTTGGTTGGAAAACTAAAGACAGGAAAAGATGCCTCTGAGTCCATAGTTTATTTGAAAGAGTACAGTGAATTCACTTAGCATCTTTTTGAAATGTGAAGGAAGGAGATCTTAATAAATATCAATGAAGCCAAGAGATAGGGAATGAAGATTAATTGGAGAGAGGCCATTATTACTTATTTAAGATGTATAAAAATCTTGTGATTGACTCAGTGTCCTGGCTGGCTTTATCATTGTAAACTTAAAAATATTTATAAAAGATTCACTTAGGACCTCATTTCCTAAGCCCTGTTTTTCTCGAAAGGTCTCACTGTTCTACAACTGGAGATTTTTCTACCAGAGAAATTTTTCAGGAAATCGGCCATTTAGATTTGGGGGGATTCTGCTATTAGTCTTATTATATAAAAGCAGAGGCATTAGCTTCATCATAGAGTATATGATAAGAGTATATCTAATGGGACAATGGGGAAGATTTATGGTTCAATTATTAATGTGTTAGCGCTATCGATACATTTAACAAAACTCATTTCCCTTTTGTACAAGACAACCATTAGCCTTTTCTAAACTAAGCGCATCAACTTTGGTAGTTTAAGTAGACTTATTCAATAGTTGCATGGTATTGAGACTTAGGAGTGCCCCCTGTTTAATACTTCCTTCTCCCCCATTCATTTCTTTGTCTAATGAAAATGAGAATCATAGGATGTTTTCTTTCTTCTTCTCTCTGATACTGCCTGAAAATAACCTTCATGTCAGACAACGTCACAAATTTGGCTGTAGAGAGTCAACTAGACTAGTTTTTGTAGTTGTAATGGAGCACGAAACAGGGTGGGGCCTAATCAAATTTATAAGCAGTCTTGTAAAACCATCTTGATTTCTGTTTGGATACAAGGTCCTACCGTTTCAGAAGTGTACAAGCTTTTTGTAAACTTTTGTCCTGGTTAAAAATTTAAAAGGGAGCTACTTATAATGTCTTCAGCATTAACTTAAGCTATAGTAGGCCTATAAAACAATCATTGAGATGCTATTAAAAGTGTATGAATAATAAAACAGTAACAATAAGAAAAGCTTTAAAAGAATAATTTGGCCTTGGTAACTCCCCCCTTTGGCAAAGGGCCTCTCAGGGGGTGGTTTGTCTATATTCTGGCTGTCATGGGCAATTAAATGTTATTTGGGAATCAGGGAACCTGTACCTCTTTTTTCTTATTAGGGGTAAGATCTGTGGGACATTATGTGGGTTGTAAATGGCAACAGAGCATGATGCAGTGATATTCTTAAGAAATCACCCCGGGCTACTTTGTTTATGGGAGATAGTTATGAGGGTGCAAATTTTATGAGGTTATTTTAGCATACAAGTCAAAGGCACCAATAGCCCAGGGCCATGTAAGGAATTATGTGGGCTGTGATGGAACAACTCCGGGTTTGGGGAGCAAAACAACCCCAGTTTTGAATTGAGGTTCTGCTATTTACAAGCTTTGCAATCTTGGGTAAATGACTTAAATTCTCTGACTCTCAGCTCTTCCTTTTATAAAACGAGATTAATAATAATACTTATCATGAAGAGTGACTGAGACAAGTACTGAAGATAACAAATGTAAGGTATGGCGCACGTCTCTGGTAACATATTCGGTGCTTAATAGTGTGAGTTCCCTTTTTCCTTTCGTTTGTTTGAGATCATTAGTGAGCTAATGTGGTGTCTATGACATTTCCTTGGATGAAGTTAAGGAGAAAAACAAAATCCCCAAATATGCTAATTGGTATATGACTATTTTTTTTAATAAAATTCTTTTTAAAATTATTTTTAAAGAATTATTTTATTTAACTTTATTATTATTTCATTATTATTTTTCAGTTTGATCAGAGAGAGACAGAGAGAGAGAGAGAGAGAGGAAGTGAGAAAGCAAGCCACCAGGTCTGAGACTTGAACTGTGGTCGGCCATGTGGGAGTCCAACTCCTTTAACCACCATGCCACTTGCCAGCCCCTATGATTATTTTGAGGTGAAATCACCTGAGGAATTATAACTGTAGAAAAGGCCACTTGATCAGTTTTTCTCTTTTCTTTTCTTTTTTTTTTTTTTTGAGAGATTTTTGCTATAGGGCACATGCACTCGATGGAGAGACAGACAGAGACAGAGAAACAGAAAGCGAGAAATCACCCTCTAGGGAAGATGACCACACCACAATCCTTTCTCCTCCAATCTCCTCTTGGGATTTTGGATATGCATCCACATATGCCCAGTGTGTTTTGAGCCACTGGGTCCTGGACTCGAACCATGGTCAACTACATGGGAGTCCAGTGAGGTAACTATTACACCATCCGCTGGTCCCTAATTAGTCTTTTTCTACATGAAGAAAGCCAGAAAGATTTCTCATACCCTTTATTACCAGAAGGCTGATAATTGGGGCTGCAACGAACCTGAATAAATAAGCTCCTTGACAAAAACCCTTGTCTTCCACTATATTGATATGCCCCATACATCTCTGAGTGACTCTCCCTGAATTTACCACTCTAGAGAGATCCATTTGTGCTGTTATTTCTTCACAAATGTATGGTTCTTTGTCTAAAAAATCTAAGGGTACCTAGCTTTGGCCACTCCTATAGACTTAAAACTCTTGTGAAGATCTCCAAGTAAATGTAAAACCAATAAAATCCATATGCTTTCCTCTTGTTAACCTGCCTTATCTTTTAAAAAATAATTATTTATTTAATTTACTATTATTATATTTGTTATTGCTTTTTTTTCTTTTTTGAGAGGTTTTTGCTATAGGGCGTGTGCGCTTGCCAGACAGACAGAGAGAGACAGAGAGACCGAAAGTGAGAAATCACCCTCCAGGGGTGATGGCCATGCTGCAATCCCTTCTGCTCCATTCTCCTCTCGGGATCTTGGGCATGCACGCACACGTGCCCGGCGTGAGTTTAAGCCACCAGGTCCGAGACTTGAACCGTGGTCGACTACGTGGGAGTCCAGCGACATAGCCATTATGCTAACTGCTGGTCCCATAAAACACACTACTTTTTGTGGCTAACTTTTTTCACTCAGCATTGTCTGAGATTCGTCCATGTTGTTGCTTACAGAAGTACTTTATTCATAGTTCTGTATTGTATTCCACTATGTGAATATATTTTGTAAGTTTCTAGTTTTGCTTACTAAAAATAGTACTGTTACAAATATTTTAGTATATCTCTTTTGGTGAATATATGTATGCATTTCTATTGGGCATGTATTTTGTAGTGGAATTGCTGCTTTATAGGGTAGACAAATGCTTGATTTTATTTTATACTGATTGTGCTCATTTTAGTCGAGACTTCTAAACAGTTTTCCAAAGTGGTTGCTCTATATAATATACCACAGTTACACCGCTACAGGCCAACAATTAGCATTCCAGTTGTATATATATCTGTGGCATACTTGGCATAGTCAATCTTTTCTTTTTTTAAGAGATTTTTGCTATAGGACATATGCGATTGCTGGAGAGACAGAGAAACAGAAAGTGAGAAATCACCCTTCCCAGGGGAGGATGGCCACGCTGCAATCCCTTCTCTTTCATTCTCCTCTCAGGATCTTGGGCATTCATGAATATGGGTCCAGCATGAGTTTTAAGCCACCAGGTCTGGGACTCAACTGTGGTTGGCTATGTGGGAATCTAGTGACGTAACCATTATGCCATCTGCTGGTCCTAGTTTTAGTTACTCTGATAGGTGAGTAGTAGTAGTAGTGGATTGTCATGATTTTGCTTTGCATTTCCTGGATGACTAATGAGGTTGAAGACCTTCTAATTTGTTCATTAGCCCTTGGGAATTTTCTCTTTCTTTTCTACCTTCTTTCTTTTTTGTAACCCAGTCATAAAAAAATCAAAGTGACTCTCTATTGTACTTAGTCTTGGAGTTCATCTTCATAGATTCAACTTGCCCTTTAACTCTATCTTTTACTTCCCTCGTAATAAGTCCTACAGAGCCCTACCTTTTACCTCCCTCACAGTAGATGGAGCCTGACGCTTAACTAATGGAGGTTATAGATAACCTTGCTGAGACTTTACCCGTACCTGAGTATGGAGATAGGGAAGGGAAAGATGCAAACAGTGCCTTGCCAAAATTGTATCAAGTTAAGCATTGCAAAGCCACAACTACCTTCTAAACAGGATCTAACGGTTGTCTTGAATGACTCCTTCCCTTCTTATGCCTTTTTTTTTTTAAATAATTATTTTATTTAACTTTATTTACTTATTTATATTTATTTTAATTTGACCAGAGAGAGACAGAGTAAGAAAGAGAGAGAAAGTGAGAGAGCAAGACGCCAGGTCTGGGACTCAAACCACAGTCAGCCATGTGGAAGTCCAGTGCCCTTAGTCACCACACCACTTGCCAGCCCCCTTCTCCTTTGTGAATCATTATTGATCTGAAATGCCTTGCAGAGAATGGACACCCATCATTTTGCCCTGCCCTGCATGCCCAGAAGGGATACAGCTGGCAAGCAGTAACTGCCCTCTGACCAATCAGGTCTCCTGTGATCCTGCCAAGACAATGACCAGGACTTCTAGTCATTTTTGCCCTCCCCTCAACAAAAGAAAAAAAAAATCACTAACTTGCCTTTTATTTTTTGAGTGTACTTTCTATTGACGTTTTCCCCTTGTTTTCTATCTTGCCTCGTACAGCAGGAGATAGTTATGGACTCTGGTCTACTCTCTGCAGAGCTGGCCTCACTGAAATAAATTCCATTCCTTACCAAATTTTGTCTCTATGCCAAAGCAACAAGTGGCTCAGACCTGATTTCTGGTCCTTGGAACAAGCATCCCTGCCCTTGCAGACATCACTCTCTCCCTTCTCCATCCAGTGGCTCCCAATGTATTTCAGATGTTGTGCTACTGCTCTGTAAGCAGTGTACGGCTGAACTAATGCTCTTCAAGTTCGAAAAGAACTGACTCAGAAGGACGACATAGCCTGAGGGAGAGCCCTGGCTTCAGAGCTGCTAAATCTGGGTTCCACCCTCAAGTCTCCGTGTGCTTGTGACCTTGCATTGTTGTGTCTGTCTCCAAGTCTTTCTTTCCTTCTTGGTGAAATAAAGACGTTTTAAATGATTTATAAAACCACTTTCATCTTTGGCATTTGTGATTACTTTTATTTTGGAGACTGTTTACCATATCTTTACTGCCTTTTGAACATTCTGTCTTAAAGCTGCCAACCTAAAATGAAGGCCGAAGCATTATAAGTGAAATAGAATTGGCTTACTTGAATGAGATTTTAGGACAAAATACCCCAATGAGCTCACTTCTAGTTTCTCAGACATGCGCTCATCAAAATGGTGACTGAGGAAGCTGGCTTATCTAACAAAGAGAAGGAGTTGAACAGGGGAGGTTAAAAATTGCTGAGAGTTTCCCATGGGTTTATTTAGAATAATGCAGGCAACTGATTGGCTATACCTATTCTTTACATCACAACCGTAAGAATACGGAGAAGAAGAAAGGATAGGAGTCACACTGAAATCTCTAAACCTCCTGTAGCCTCACAGCTTGTTTACTGCAAACTAAAACATGTCATTGGGGCAATAACCCTATGGCTGTGGGGCTTAACCAAAGTCTCAGACATATGCTTTCCTGAGGTCTTAGAGATTTAAGTAGACCTTGTATTTCACAGGTGACTCTGCTTTCATTCACGAAGTAATCTGGAATGATTGTAGAAAATGGATCCTAGGGCTGGCAGGTGGCATGGTGATTAAGACGTTGGACTTCCACATGGCCAACTGCGATTCGAGTCACAGATCTGGAGGCTTGCTTACTCACTTTCCCTCTCTCTCTCTCTGGTCAAAATTTAAAAATAATAAGAATAAATAAATTTAAATAAAATTTTTTTTTAGAAAGAAAATGGGTCCCAGAATCTTTTTTTTTTTTTTTTTTAAGTTTATTGATTTCTTCCATTAACAAGAGAGAGAGGCAGAGAGACAGCACTCTCAACAAGATGTTAGTACCACAATCCCTCCCAACCCCCAGCCTCAGCCAGCCCCAGATCTGAGGTGCATGCATACCTGGCATTCTTAGGGTATGCATGTCTCGGGATATGAACAAGGAACCTTCCCATATGAGTCAGCCTCTCTGAGCACTGCATTTTGCCACCATTCCACTATTTCCCTTCCCTCCAGAACCACGTTGGTGTGTATATAACCTCTCTCCTTGTCTTACAGACACAGGGACTTGGAGGAAGTAAGTGCTGGTGGTACTGAGAAGTTTATGATTTTCAGGAAAATGAAGAAATCTCTTGGTGACGTGAGTCTGAGGCCATAAGGGCACAGGTAAAAACTAGAGGTCCCTGAAGGGGGTCACAGCCCAAATCTTTCTTGAGACTCATGATTATATTCATTCAAGAGGCGTGAACATTTGGAATTACTTGTTCAACTTCACCCTCCCCTATTCCAACCTCTGTATGTTCAGACCAGGTCTGGAGACGTAACAGCAGGTGTTGACCTAAAGTTCGTGGGGCCCCGCAGAAGACTGAGGCGTTGATGGTGCCATGGTGGGTGGATGTGGTCATTGGGTGGCCTCGCAACATCTTTCCCCCTCCAGGAACCCCCACTGTGCTCTTTCCATCGGAAGGAACCACAAGGGTGCTGAGACTGGGTTTAGTTACTGTCTGGTGCAACTGAATGTACTCAGCTGAATTTTTTTAAAAAAACGTAAGTTTTTTGAGTCTTTATTTTTGGGTTTTATTGTTTACAAGTAATTTATTTTTACATCAAATTAATAAGACCATAGAAAAATGCTAACAACATCATTTTTCTATGCAATCAATCTTAAAGATACATATAAACATATTGTGTATCTTAGTAATTAATTTAACCGGTTCCCTATGTTAGACATTTAACTTGTTTAGTTTTCTTCTAGCAGCAACTAGAAACATCCTTTTAGCTCATTCTATATGTATGAGTCTAATTCTTAAAAACCTTTTTCATTATGGAAAATTTCAAACATATGCAAAAGTGGGAGGAGTAGGGTAGCAAATCCCTGTGAATCTATGAATTAGTTTCACCAATTATCAACACATGTCCATTCTCATTCTATGCTGTTCCAGGGTCTCCACCCAATTACTTTAAAATATTTTCTTAAAGTTTTGTAGTAGGGTGTGTGGTAATAGGGGTGGGAGGGAGAGGATCAGGGGAAAAAAATTAAGAGACACAAAAATGAAAAGTTATCTATTGATGATGAAGTATATGGTGATATCTCTGATTTGATTAGTATACAGAGTTTTCATGCTGGAAAGACCTTGTTGTTCACTGTAAAGAGGTACAGTGATTACAGGTAAATAAAAATAATTAAAAAATGAAAAGAAAATAGAAAAGGAAAGTTTTGCTATAAGGTGTATGTGCTCACTAGAGAGAGAGAGCGAAAGAAAGAGAGAAGTGAATTCGCAGGGGGAATGGCCACGCTGCCATCTCTTCTCCACTCCCCTCTTGGGATTTTGGGCACACACGCACAAGTGACCTGCGTGTCTTTCAAGCCGCTGGCTCCAGGACTAGAACTGCACAGCCAACCATGTGGAATCCAGCTGTCTTAAGTACCAGGCCACCCAACTAGCCCCTTAACGTTTTTTTTTTAAAGGACGTTTATTTATACCTTCCTTGAGAGAAAGAGAGGAGAAGAAGAGAGATAAATAGATACCACCCATCGTCTTCATCCTGTGATCTACTTCAGCCGTTGCCAGCCAGGATCATAGACGTGTGCACACATGCCCACCCAGCATGTACCACGTACAGGGAGAGCTCAGGGTGCAAACCCAGGACCCTCCCGTGTGGTTTCGGAATCATGGAGTCTGGTATTACTGCATACCACCCCGGCTCGTCATCCTCTCAATTGTTTTAAGGCAAATCTGAGGCATTGTATCATTTTAACATTAGATGATTCAATGTGTCCTTTGATTTTTTCAGAGAGATTTTTGCTATAAAGTGTGTGTGCTCACAGAAGAGAGACAGAGAGACAGAAACAGAGAAATCACCCCCTCCACCTCGAGGGGATGGCCATGCAGTAATTCCCTCTCCTCCATTCTCTTCCTGGGATTTTGGGCATGTATGCACACGTGCCCAATGTGAATTTTAAGTCACTGGGTCTGGGACTCAAACCACGGTTGACTACGTGGGAGTCCAGTGATGTAACCATCCTGCTGTCTGCTTGTCCCCAAAGTGTACTTCTAATATGTGTCCTCTATAAAAACGGTAGCAGTTTCTCATGTTTAAACCTCATGTGTATGGACGCTCAGGTAACTGTATTAACTTTCTATGCTATGTAACAAATTATTGCAAACTGAGTGGGTTAAAACAGCACACAAGAATAAGACCTATAGTCTTCCACAGGTCAGGAGTCCAGCTTCATGGATTCTCTGCTTCAGGGTCTCAGGCTGCAAAGTGTTATTGGTGTTATTGGGGTGGGGGGTGCTGGCAGGTGGCACCATGGTGGTTCATGTGCTGGACTCACACATAGCCAACTGCAGTTCTTTTTTTTTTTTTTTTTGAGAGGTTTTCACTATAGGGAGTGTGCGCTTGCCAGACAGACAGAGAGAGACAGAGAGACAGAAAGCGAGGGGATGGCCACGCCGCAATCCCTTCTCCTCCATTCTCTTCTCGGGATCTTGGGCACGCACGCACACGCGCCCGGTGTGAGTTTAAGCCACCGGGTCTGGGACTCGAACTGCAGTTGACTACATGGGAGTCCAGTGACATAGCCATTACGCTAACTGCTGGTTCCAGCCAACTGCAGTTCATTTGAGTCCCAGACTTGGCAGCTTGCCTTCTCACTTTCTCTCTCTCTTTGGTCAAATGAAAAAATAACAATAATAAATAATAAAATAAAATATAAAATAGTTTTTTTTTGGAGAAGTATTTGGCTATAGGGCATGTATGCTCTCCAGAAAGAGAGAGACAGAGAGACAGAAAGCAAGAAGTCACCCCCCAGGGGGATGGCCATGCCTCAATTTCTTCTCTATTCTTCTCTCGGGATCTCGGGCACGCATGCACATGTACCTGGCGTGAGTTTAAACCACTGGGTCCAGGACTTGAACCACGGTCGCGACTACATGGGAGTCCAGTGACATAGCCATTATGACAACTGCTGGTCCCAAAATAAAATAATTACTTTAAAAAAAGTGTTTATGGGGGTTGTAATCTCATCTGCGGCTTGGGGTTCTCTTTTAAGCTCACTTGGTTGTTGGCAGAATTAGGTTCCTTGTGGTTGTAGGACTGGGGTGAAACACTCAGTTCCCTCTCACACAGCACTCTCTGCAGGTCCCCTCATCATATGTGGTTTGCTTCTTTATGCCAGCACCAGAGAGAAGAGAAGTCTCTAGTGCTAGAGAGGGCCCAATTTCTCTTTTAAGAAATTTCACCTCCTTTAGTAAGGCCCATCTAGTATAATCACTCTATTGATGAAATAAAAATCTTTGATTTAGGATCTTAATATCATCTGTGAAGTCTTCTCATTTTTTCTATATTCTCTCAGCTAGAAGTGAATCAGAGGTGCCACCTATACTGAAGGGGTGATTGTGACGTAAAGACATACACAATAACCATTACTTATTTTTTTAATCTTTAATTTTTAGAGTGATTTTTCTATAGGGTACATGCACTCACCAGAGAGACATAGACAGAGAGCAGAAAGTGAAAAATCATCCCCTAAGGGGTGACCGTGCCACGATCCCTTCTCCTCCAGTCTCCTTTTGGGATATTTTCCACATGGGCACAGATATACTTCCACATGGTGAGCACGCACACGCACCCGGTTTTAAGCTGCCGGGGTTCAGAACTTGAACCATGGTCAGCAGCATGGGAGTCCAGCGATGTAACTATAATGCCATCTGCTGGTCCCCAAAGACATAAATAATAACTAAGAAGGAAATAATACCTAGAATTCTATCCTATCCCTCATGATGGGCAGGAGTTGGCAAACTTTCTGTTAAGGTTGGGATGGTAATATTTCAGGACTTGTGGGCCAGATGGCCTTTGCTGCCATTCTTGGTTTTGCTGTTGCCACAGCAGGAAAGTACCACGGACCATATGTAAATGAATGGCGGTAGCTGTGCTCCAATAAAGCTGTTTACAAAAGCAGGTGTTGAGCCACCTGAGTCAGTGGACTGTGGTTTGCCAACCCTTGACTGAGAGATAAATGGTATTCTTTTCTTTTTTTAATTGCCAGAGGGTGTGTGCTCTAGCCAGAGAGAGACTGGTTGGGGTAGGGAGAGAGGGAAAGTATCTTCCAACAGCTGTGGTCATGCTGTCATACCTTCTCCTCTATTTCTCCATTCTGTTTGATATTTCAGGCCCATGTGTACACAGGCCTGGTATGTTTTTCTAGCCACCAGGACTGGGATTGGAACCACGGTCAGTCATGTGGAATCTGACTCCCTTAACCAGTAGGTTATAGGACTGACTCAGTGTATGATATCCTAAAATCTTTTCTCCTCTTTAAAAATAAATCCCCACCCACAGTGCCTCTGATAATGTTATTGTTTTCTCTCTTTTTTTTTTTTTTTTTTGAGAGGTTTTTGCTATAGGGCGCGTGCGCTCGCCAGACAGAGAAGAGAGAGAGACAGAAAGTGAGAAATCACCCCCCAGGGGGGATGGCCACGCTGCAATCCCTTCTCCTCCATTCTTCTCTCGGGATCTTGGGCACACAACCTGGCATGAGTTTAAGCCACCAGGTCTGGGACTCGAATTGCGGTCAGCTACATGGGAGTCCAGTGACATAGCCGTTATGCTAACCGCTGGTCCTGATGTTATTGTTTTATTCCATTTCTCAATAATTACTACTGTAAAACTTCCTATGAAGGACTTTCTTTGGAACTTTATGCCAGCAGACATTTTGCTTCCCCTGCATTTTTTTTCTTATTACAAAAATGACATAACTCCAATTTCCCTTTCTGTTTTGACTTCCACGAAATTCAGGCTCTAACTTGAAGCCCAGTTACGGTACCTGTGTAGACCGGGCACATCACATGTTGTGCTTGTCTGCTCCGGTATGCTTTTGTGAACCTTACTTCAATTCTGTTTTTCTATTTTACTATTTTGTTTAATTATGTAAGCTCCTTTGAGTAATAATGAGTAAAAATATGACCTCTGCTTATTGAATTCAAAGGAACCACTGCATCTGTATACATAATAACTCCAAATTAGAAACAGCCCAAATATCCAGCCAAAGGGGAATTAATAAATAGTGGTGTAATCATGGAATGGAATTTCATACAACCAACAAGATCAAAGTACTGATATATACTGCAGCATAGATACAGTGCTAAACAAAGTCAGATACACGGCAGATACGAAAGAGTGTGTGCTGTATGATTCACTTACGGCAAGTCCAAGGACAGGTAACACGACTCAAAGGTGATGGAGGTCAGAACGTGACTGAGTTGGCCAGGCATGGTTTCCGGGGCGGTGTTAAGAGGAAACTATATGGCGTGCTAGAAATGTCCTCTCTCTTGAACTGAAGTGTTATTAAGTGGCATCACATTAAAAAATAATGGGATTTAGGATTAGTATATCATACGCACTTTTTGACATATGTATATAACCTCTTCCCCAAAGAGAACTACTGAAAACATAGCTTCTTGCTTACCTCTCTTCTACGTTCATGCCCAGGTGTTTATTGGGAAAGAACTTGAAAACTGACAATCTCAAAGTGTGTAACTTATTGATCTTCAAAGCTGCTAGCTTAGCTGCACTTGCCCGTGTTTATTACAGCACTTCTCTTAAATGCATAGCAGAAAACGTATGTGAAGATAGCTTCTCAACCACAAGGAAAGAGTGTCTCCAGCTGTACTGTTTGTTCAGTTCATAAAGTGGCTGAGAAGGTGAGTGGGAGCTGGAGTCTGGTCCACAGCCACTCGCCAACCTCAGCGCCTGAAGGCAGTGCCTCCTCACAGTGGCACCTTTTCTCATTCGCACAGATATATTTCTAATGAGCACTCAATGCTGCAGGTCAATAGCAATGCTGCACCAAGATGATGCTTATGGTATAATAGTCATTTTTAGGACTAAGAGTGTATTTAGTATCTTTAGAATAGAAGCCAGTCTCTGCCTGGGTCTTCGTAACCTGAACAATGTTTTATAAAGTAGAAGAAGAAGAATCAATATCAATTCTCTCTCCTTTCTTTTCATGTGTGCATTCTACTTAAGGATGTTAAGAATACATCCTGCAGCTGGCCTCCTAATGGCTTAATGGGGCAGAGCCATAAAGAGTTTGGGGAGAATAAGTTTGTGCTGACCTAAGAGATCCATTCTTCTAGCTGAAGCCCCTCGATTGAGCTCATGTTGACTTTTAAAGAGGTCGGGGCAGTCATCACTTACAGGAGACCATGTGAGTGAAAAGTGGCAGGAAGCACCTATTCAAATCTATCTCAGCAGAAATACCACTGTCCAGGAAAGAGGAGAACAGCGGAAACCAAATGCAGATTGAGATCTAAAAAGAAACTTAGCATTTTTATAGATATACATTTCAGATTACATTGTCAGCTAGATAAATAGAGACCACCAAGACTGACATCTTATCCAGATCTGTAAAACCAAAGCTAACCTCATCATAAGGGAGATGCAGATCAAAGCCAAAATGAGACTGAGATATCACCTAACCCCAGTCAGAATGACTAAGATTAAAAAATCAATAAATGATAAGTGCTAGTGGGGATATGGTGATAGGGGAACTCTCCTACACTGCTGGTGGGAATGTAAATTGTTCCAGCCACTGTGGAGAACAATATGGAGATTATACAAATAGAACTACCATAAGATCCAGCAGTCCCACTCTTGGGTATCTACTCAAAGGACAGGAGAATGCTTAATCAGAAAAGTGCTTGCACATCTGTGTTTTTTTTTTTTTTTTTTTTTTTTTTTTTTTTTTTTTTTTTTTTTGTGGCATTATTCACAATTGGTAAGACATGGAACCAACCCAAATGTCCACAAACAGAAGAATGGATTGAAAAAGTGTGGCACATCTATGCTACGGAATACTGCTCAGCCGTAAAAAACAAGACGCTGGCTTTTGATAGAAAGTGGATGAATATGGAAGATTTACTGCTGAGTGAAGCAAGCCAGGCTATGAAGGAGAGACATTGTATGTCTCCACTTAATATATACTGACTGTTTGCATTCTATGGCTGAAACTAAAAGATTAGAGGGTACAAAAACATGGAAAATAGTTATAGATACTGGATACAGTGTGGGAAGAGGATGGGAGAAGGAGGAGAGTGTGAGGAAAGATATTAAGGAGGAAAACGGAGAGGCAAGACATTTACAGGACACAGAAATGGATTATTATTAGTTGATGATAATGTGTGTAGTATCCCTAACTGGACTGGTGTGAAATGTATTCATGTTGGAAAATTAACTTTATAAGCCAAGTGATATATAGTGATTGAATGTATGAAAGAAATAAGAAAATAAAATATATTATAAAAAAAGCAAAACAAAACAAAAATTAAAGCTAACCTAATACAACGTTCATACACTGCACACCAATGTTAAATTTATACTGCCTTTTTCTCACTTGATGTGAGATACACTAGAATTATAGGCAGGTGTGAAGTTTTTTCCCATCATGGTAAATGTGTCCAGAAATAATAATAATAAAAACCCAAACAATAGGTTTTGGTAAGTTGAACTAATGATTGCTCGTATGCTTATAGCTTTAGGTTAAGAAAAAAAAAATCTGGCACCTGTTTTGGGCACTTCAGATATATTTGGGTAATATTTTCATTTAAAATACACATTATTGGGATCAGCGGTTGGTGTAAAATACACATTATTTTTTAGACTAATTACTGGTATTACTCATTAGATTCTTGTTGGTGGAAGTTGACTTTGTAGGGCTGTCAACTCATCCTTTTTTTTTTAAGATTATGAAAGTTTTATTTATTCACAAGGCTACATTTATTGCATCCTCTTAGAAAAATGGAGAACTGTTTGTGTACCCGATTTGCACACTTAAAACTTTGTACAAATAGTACGCAGCACATAGAGGCCTCTGGTAGTTAAATTCCTGACAATACAATTCAGGTACTTCTGCTTTTAGCGTCTCTGGTTTATCAAGTCTGTAACTCAGCCCTTTTAGAGTGATGGAGAAATACATCTGTGCTAAAAATTCCAGATAATAAGATCACTTTTTTCTCTAGTAAAACCACCTGAACACACTCCTACTAGTGAAGAGCCTATTGGGTTTTTGCTCTTTGAATTCATCTGTGGATTTTATTTTTTTAGAGAGATTTTTTTTTCCTCTAGGGCATTTATACTCACTGGAGAGACAAAGAGAGGCAGAGAGATAGAAAGCAAGTAATCACCCCTGGGGGAATGGCCATGCTGCAATCCCTTCTCCTCCATTCTCTTCTCAGAATTTTGGGCACACATGCACATGTGCCCAGTGTGAGTATTAAGCCGCTGGGCCTGTGACTTGAACTGCGGTCGACTGCGTGGGAGACCACTAACGTAATCATTATGCCATCTTCTGGTCCCATCCCCCTGGATTTATTCATTAGCTCCTGACTCAGTCAAGTTTCCTTTGGAGGAGAGCAGTAAGAATCCATTTCAAATCAAATTAAGTAGAAAAAGGAATTTGTCGGGAGGATCCTCGCTGTAACATCTGAATTTCTGGGGAGAGAGACCTAACAGACCCAGTTTGGACAAGAACCAGCCCTGAGCCAGTTAGCTGTGGCTGGGTGACAAGAGTTGCACGGTCCTAATGTATTAATGGTTGTGGTGTCTGCTTGTGGGAAGGTTAATTCTAAGCAGAGCTAGACACATGCTAGGAAGTTACCCCAAAAGTTGTTTACTGTAACTCAAGAGTTTTCCATGCTCTTAACTCACCTTCCTCCTCTTAGAGCGAATATCAAGCCAGGAGCTCTCTCTAATTGACTTATTGTTCTTTGAAGTGATGATCACATAATTCCTGATGGTGCTGGAGTTCCAGATGTTTTCTTTGTTTCTTCATCACAGAAGCTCCAGACTCAGGTTCATGCTGGGTGATATTGGGCAGAAAGTCATGGAGCTGGGGTCAGCGGCCAGTCCTAGGCGGAAACCTGTTTTGCTTTTTGATAGCATTTGTTTTTCATTGCCTATGTGGCTATCTTTATCTGAAAGTAATTTTATTCCTTAAAGTTTAAATCTTTGAAGGAGTGGTGAGATTTTGTGTTTACATCTGATTTTAATATTTTTGGGGGGCCTGGAATTTAAAGAAAAACATGTTTTAAATTGAATAGAAAGATGACATGGCTCTTAAAAACAGATGGATTGTGTTTAGACAGGCTGGCTTGGTACTGTTGGGATCACAGCACATTTTTTCGTTTCTAAGTAGGCTTGATCCTGACAGTGACATTCACAAGAGCTCTTATTTATTTATTTTAGGTTGCTATAGGGCATGTCTGCTTGCTTGAGAGAGACAGAGAGAGGGGGAAGTGAGAAATCACTTTCCAAGGGTATGGCCAAGGTGAAATCCCTTATCCTCCATCCTTCTCTTGGGATTTTGGGCATGTATGCACATGTGCCTGGTATTCTTTCAAGCCACTGGGTCCAGGACTAAAACCACACAATCAGCCATATGGGATCAGGCTGCTTTAACCTCCATGCCATCTGCTGGTTCTTTTATTTATTTTAAATTCATATTTGTGGTTTATTTTATTGAGCTCATGAAAGAACTTGGGCAAGATTGCTTTGACATGTAGAGTGTAGAGGTTCTTAAACCCTTGCTTTTTATTTTTAGGTCATAAAATAGAATTTAAATTTTCATAGCACTTTCTTTTTTAAAAATTTTAATTATTATTATTTTAGAAATGTTTACTATAAGGCACATGTACTTGCAGGAGAGACAGAGAGACAGAAAGTGAGAAATCTTCCCTCTTGGGGGGATGACCATACTGGAATCTCTTCTCTTCTATTCTCCTCTTTGGATTTTGAGTATGCACGCACATGTGCCCAGTGTGAGTTTCAAGCCACTGGGTCTGTGACTTGAATCGTGGTTCACCACATGGGAGTCCAGCACCTTAACCACTATACAATCTGTGGGACCCTCCACAGCACTTTCAATTGTTTTTCCCAGAGAAGGACCTTTCTGGATCATGTTCCTGAGATTCAACTGGCATTGGGTCACTTTAGTCCACTTATTCAATGCCCCTAGTTGGCCAAGAATAGTACTGGTTACAAAAATGAGCAAGAAGTTTCTGGTCATGAAAGACCAGAAGTTGAATATGCCCAGGCTGCTATAACAAAATAACATAGACCGAGTAGTTTATAAACAACAGAAATTAATTTTTTTTTTGGAGAGGTTTTCATTATAGGGTGCGTGCACTCGCCAGACAGACAGAGACATAGAGACAGAAAGCGAGAAATCACTCCCCAGGGGGGATGGTCATGCCGCAATCCCTTCTCCTCCATTCTCCTCTTGGGATCTTGGGCATACACGCACACATGCCCGGCGTGAGTTTTAAGCCACCGGGTCCGGGACGTGAACCGTGGTTGACTACGTGGGAGTCCAGCGACATAGCCATTACGCTAACTGCTGGTTCCCGGAACTCTAAGGTTCTTAATGCCTTCTTCCCTCATTCCAGAGTTTTTGGGGCCAACTTAGTCTTTTACCCAGAGAGGAGAGAAAGATAGTTTTCTGGCAAAAAGAAGTAGAGAGGCCAAAAAACTTTCAGGAGGATGGTTTTCTTTTGAAAATATTGCTATTATAAATGAATTGTATACCTATAAATCTCAGGTTCTTTTAAAACGTTTGAAATTAGCTTTTTCTCCCTTATCTTTGTCACTTTCCTGTGTCCTTGAGAATTGGGAGTCCTGGACAGATTAGTGTATTTCTCTGGTGGAATTCCTCAAGTTTCCTTGATTAAAGAATGAATTTTCTCCATTAAAATTTTAACCTTTGGGCAAGCTGGTGGTGTGGAGGTTAAAGCAGCTTGATTCCACGTGGCTAACTGTGCAGCTTAAAGTTCGTACCTGGCAGCTTGAAAACATGCCTGGAGTATGTGTGTAAGCCCACGATCCCCAAAAAAGAAATGGAGGAGAAGGGATTTGGTGTGATTTTCCCTGCATGGGGGCTACTTTCTCTCTCTCTTTCTCTCTCTCTCTAGTGAGTGCACACAAAATTTAGCAAATTAAAAAATTGAGCTTTTCCTGAAGTGTATGTGCTGAGGTTAATATTACTTGATTAGGGTTAGTCCTTCTGTTTTTAAACTTTGTCTTTGTATGAAGGGGGATAATTTTTAAATAAAAATAACAGCACATTTCACTCTTTTTAGAATGAACTGACATTATTTCCTTGTTGAGAGAGTTAAATGACCTGCAGCACATTTGGATTTGGAGTAAGGGTAGGGAATTGCATGAAGAATGTATTGGATATTCTTAGTATTCCCTAAATGGAATGACTGGATAGTTTAGCAATTTGGCTGGGAGAAAATTTGAACAGTTAATTTAATTCATTTATTTTTAGAGCAATTTTTGCTATGGGCCGTGTGCATTTGCCAGAGAGAATGAGAGACAGAGAGACAGAAAGCGAGAAATCACTCCCTAAGGGGAAATGGCCACACTGCAATTCCTTCTCCTCCATTCTTCTCTCTGGATTTTGGGCACACATGTATGCATGCCTTGTGTGACTTTCAATCCACCAGGCCTGGGACTCAAACTGCAGTTGACCATGTGGGAGTCCAGAGTCTTAACTACTATGCCATCTGTTGGCCCTGAAAAATTGAACATTTTATGACAACCTTGAGAATACCTAATGGAAAAAATGAACTTGTCTGAGAGATATGCAAAAACTGAATAAAATTAATGCCAAAGAACAAACACCTATATATCTGAGATCATGATTATTTAGTATGTAACTAAGAGGTGCCAGGCCAGCTACTCCTGGGAAAGAACAGAGAAATAAGATCAAGCTAATATTTGTTGTGCTACCTATGACGGTGTCAACATTATTTTTCCATGCCTTAAATCTTTTATTTTTTCTGCCAGAGGGTGCATGCATTCACCAGAGAGAAACAGAGAAAGGAGGGGAGAGGGAGAAAGCACCCCCTGCCCCAATTGAGGTGTGTTATGCTGCAATCCCTTTTCCTCCATTGTCCTGTGGGGTTTGCGGGCATGCACACACATGTAGGATCCAGCTCCCTTAACCACGAAGCCTTGGGACTGGCTCTTTGTGTCTTAGATTCTGAATAACATGATCCTACACTAACTTTGGGGAACTCCTAATACATGATTCCCTACTGTTTCCTTTATTTTTCTTCTGTTACTTCCACTTTCAACCAAAACAGTTTTATTTTCTCTGATTTAATTTGAACAAAGATGGCATAGCTTTGCTCAATCTGTGGATTTATGTCAAATTAATGAAAGATGAAAGAACAGCCCATGACTGACATTGAATTCTTATATCGCCTGGTCAAAATGCAATGTAATTACACACGCATAATTTCCTTAATTCACTGATTAAATCTACTGGGGTAAATTATCCCATTGCAGGAAGCATTTGGTTCTAAAGTTGATTTTCGAATCTTTCATCAGCTTTAGAAGTTTCATATGTTTCCTTAATGTAGTTTGTGCATTTTGGCTGAGATGATTTAGTTATTTGAAAACATATCGGGTTTAAATGATAGATATTGAAAAATGCTTTTTTGGGAGGAGGATATTGTTGAGCTCTGTATGAGCTATTACTTTTCGTTCAACAACTTGATGAATATTGAATGTAGGGCACTGTGCCAGACTCTGTATAGAGATTTAAAGGCAGATGCCATTACAGTTTATGGGTTCATGGTTGAACATGAATAATTGATTTCTCATTTTGTTTTTGATATTTTTAATCAGTATCATTTTCTCTCTCTCTCTTTTTTAATTGCCAAAGGGAGTATGCATTTGCCAGGGAGGGGGGTGAAGAGAGAATAGCGCTAGGTCATGAGTGAGTCTTTTTCTTTCATTTCTCCGTCCTATCAGAACTTTGGGCACGCATGCACATACACCCAGGATATTTTGGATTCAAACCCAATTGGCCATGTGGGATCCAGTGATCTATGCACAGCCCTTAACCACTACATCTAATCATTATTTTTCTTAATCATTATTATAATTATGTTGTCGGGTGTAGATAATGCTTGGACGTTGTAAAAATTAAAAAGGTATGAGAGGGCCAACTTGAAAAGTTAGGCAAATTTGTTCCCTTTACACACCAAGAACCCAGTAAATAGAGCAACTACTTTATTCTTCACAATGTAATACATGCCATATAAAAACATGCAGTGCACGTGTTAATCCTTATTTCTTTTTCTTCTTTTCTTATTTCTTTTTCTTTCTTCCTCTTTCTTTTTCTTCTTTCTTTTCTTCTTTTTTCTTTCCCCCAGTTTGCCAAAGAGTATGTGATTGCCAGAGAGAGACAGAGGAAAATAGAAAGGGAGAGGGAGAAGGCATCTCCTATGGGGAGTGGTCATGTTACAATCCCTTCTCCAATTTTCCATCTTCATGGGATTTTGAGCATGCACACACATGAACCTGATGTGTTCTTTGAGTTGCTGGGTCTAGGACTTGAACTATGCAGTTGCCCATGTGGGATCCAGCTCCCTTAACTACTAGGCCACAGGGTTGGTCCTAGCTCTCTCTCTCTCTTTTTTTTTTTTTGAAGAGGGTTTTGCTATAGGGCGCGTGCGCTCGCCAGAAAGACAGAGAGACAGAGAGACAGAAAGCGAGAAATCACCCTCCGAGGGGATGGCCACGCCGCAATCCGTTTTCCTCTATTCTCCTCTTGGGATCTTGGGCACGCACGCACACGCGCCCGGCGTGAGTTTTAAGCCACTGTGACCGGGACGTGAACCGCGGTCAACTCATGGGAGTCCAGTGACATAGCCATTACGCTAACTGCTGGTCCCGTATCTCTTTTTTATTATTATTATTATTTAAGTTTTTGCCATAGGATGTGTGCACTTGCCAGAGAGAGAGAGAGAGAGAGAGAGAGAGAGAGAGAGACAGTGAGAGGGGAAGTGAGAAATCACCTTTGGGGGGATGGTCATGGTGCAATCTCCTCTCCTCCATTCTCCTCCTGGGATTTTGGGACTATACACACATGTGTGTGCCTGGTGTGATTTTCAAACTGCCAGGTCCAGGACTCGAAACATGGTCATCCATGTGGGAGTCCAGAGTCTTAACCACCATACTACCTGCTGACCCTTGTCTCTATTTTTCTAATCTTTCTAACAACTGCAAAATGTTTTGTTTCATGAAAGTGTCACACTTGGTTTGACAGCTTCTTGTTGATGGCATTTAGGTAGTTTTCAGTTTTTGCTATTATAAACAAGGTCGAGATATTTATTTATTTTCCTGCAGGTAACTTATTTTACTTTCTTTTCATACACTGAAGTATGAAATTAAACCATAATCCCTAACACTTTCCATAAATAAAGAAAACATTGGAGTAACTCAGAATTTCTTTTTATTCTTGGTTTTTAAATGTTCATTTTCTCATTTTTTTTATTTTTGAGAACTTTTTGCTATAGGGCGCATGCACTTACCAGAAAGAGAGAGACAAAGAGACAGAAAGCAAGAAATCACCCCCCGGGGGTGGCCACACCACAATCCCTTCTCCTCCATTCTCCTCTCGGGATCGTGGGCACGCTCACACTCGAGCCCGGTGTGAGTTTAAGCCACTCGGTCCAGGACTCGAACTGCGGTCACTATAAGGGAGTCCAGCGACATAGCCATTACGCTAACTGCTGGTCCCCATTTTCTCAGTCTTTTGGAAATAAATATTTCATTAAGATTTTTTTTTTGTTGTTGTTGTTATTTTTCAACTCTGAAAGTTTATGTCAGATATTTTGAAACGTTAGAAACCATATACTGTATCAGACTGTGGAGCTCTAACCAATAGCTTTGTGGGTCAGGGCTTCTCACAGTATGTGTCGAAGAACCAGTTCTTCTTTATTATTATTATTATTATTATTTTTTATTATTTTTTGGAGAGATTTTTGCCATAGGGCGCTCGCCAGACAGACAGAGAGAGACATAGAGACAGAAAGCGAGAAATCATCCCCCAGGGGGGATGGTCACGCCGCAATCCCTTCTCCTCCATTCTCCTCTCGGGATCTTGGGCACGCGCTCACACGTGCCCGGCGTAAGTTTTAAGCCACTGGGTCCAGGACGTGAACTGCAGTCGACTACATGAGAGTCCAGCGACATAGCCATTACGCTAACTGCTGGTCCCATCTTTTTTATTATTTTAAAATATTTTCCAATCCATTATGGACCATTCTGCAGTTCATCACATGAGATAGATGGCATCAAACTGACCTCTACCTTGTTCAAAGGAACCAGTCACAGACCACATGCTTGGACGTTGTGCTGATATTAAGTTGTGATGAAAGTTTATAGCCACTTATTCTTAATTTCTGATCACAGGCCAATTACAATTAATGAGTGGATATTCGGAGTAGTATTTTTTTTTTTTTTTTTTTTTTTTTGAGAGGTTTTTGCTATAGGGCATGTGCGCTCGCCAGACAGACAGAGAGATAGAAAGCGATAAATCATCCCCCGGGGGGATGGCCACACCACAATCCCTTCTCCTCCATTCTCCTCTCGGGATCTTGGGCACGCACGCACACGTGCCCGGCGTGAGTTTAAGTCACTGGGTCCGGGACTCGAACCGCGGTTGACTACATGGGAGTCCAGCGACATAGCCATTACGCCAACTGCTGGTCCCACGGAGTAGTATTGTTTTAAGACCCAAGATTCAATTCTACCTACTCTCAGCTTCTTGTAGGGAAACACTTTTGATGGAAAAACATCTTTCTTTGAATGGGCAAAGGTATGCTGAATAAAGAACAAGTTTTATTTTCATCATGCTAGATATATTCTTTCTTGAGCACTTCATCTTCTAAAAATTATTTTCAATAGAAAAAGTCACATTGGCTTTCTATATCTTTTCAAATTCATGAGGATGATTCTCAAGGTCTCTTTCTCTGTCTTTAAGCAAACTTAGGATGCTTGGTGATGGAAAAGAACCTTCCTTAACTGAAGTAAATTGCAGCTCAGTAGGGACCCCACTGAGAATATATTAATAATGGCCTCTTGAAAATCCCAGGGACCTTTGTGAAAAGAGAAAAACTCAAGGACTTCTTTTTCCATTCTTTAAAACATTTTTGAAAACCACTTTTATTTCAAAAAAAGAGAATCAAAATACGTGTGAGCAATGGTTTTCTTTAGATAGGAGGGCTAATGCCATGGCCAGGAAGTTTTCTTAAGTGTCACCACCACAGCACGATCTAACAGGTCCTTGTTTTTCTGTCACAAGTGAAAGAACGTGAAGGACTCAAAAAGCTGATTGCAGAATGCTTGGTAAACTCGAGTCCAAACTACAGAAAGAAGTAAGAATTTTTTTCCTATGGAAGGATGAAAGAGGAAAAAGCATTTTCTCCTCATGGGCTTTATATGAACTCTTCCCATACCCTTGGGCAAAGAGGAATGTTAATAACTAAATACAGTTCTCAGTAGTTTTTAACACATGGAGCCTGAGTGTTGCTCTGTTCTCTTTTTTTTTAATGCTTCTCATTTTTTTCATTATTTTATTTATTTATTTTCTTTTTGAAGTTGACCAGAGAGAGGCAGAGACAGACAGAGAGAGAGAAGGAAAGTGAGAGTGCAAGCTGCCAGATCCAGGACTTGGACCCTGGTCAGCCATGTGGGAGTCCAGCTGTCCCAACCACTACACCACCTGCTGGCCTCTCTTTTTCTTTTTTCTTTCTTTCCTTTTTTCTCTTCTTTCTCATCTATTTTCTTTTTCTGCCCCTCCCCCCCTTTTTGGAGAGGTTTTTGCTATAGGGTGCGTGCGCTGGCCAGACAGACAGAGAGAGACAGAGAGACAGAAAGTGAGAAATCACCCCCCCCCAGGGGGGATGGCCACGCTGCAATCCCTTCTCCTCCATTCTCCTCTTCGGATCTTGGGCACACACGCACACGCCCCCAGCGTGAGTTTTAAGCCACTGGGTCTGGGATGCGAACCGCGGTCGACTACATGGGAGTCCAGTGACATAGCCATTATGCTAACTGCTGCCCCCCCCTCCTTTTTGACATTTAGAGGCCAAAGGCCAAGTTGTCCTGATTTTCTGTTTGTGTTCTGCACCCCCAGCAGGGACTGACTTTAGGCCAATTGATTTTCACATAAAATTGCTCAGTGGGAGCCTCCCCCACGCACAGAGAGGTGAGAGCTGGAATGCATGTATCTATAATTACTGTAGACTTCTAAATGTATGCTCCTCTGAAAGACAGTTATTTGCAGATACTTCTCTTTAAAAATGGTGTTTAATACACTGGACACAATCTGATGTTTGAGAAACATGGGCAAGATGGGCAGAGAAATCATGGCTTTTTGAGAGCATATGTAAAGCAAAACTCCTAAGATTCTATGAAGATCAAGAAACAAGGGCTCTGAAGAGAAAGCAAATTCGAGAAAGGACAAGTCACCCACTTCTAATTCAGCCAGTGGCCTGGATGTAGAAAAGCTTGCTGGCAGTAATTCCCCAGTGGTCTGTCTAGTTGGACACTGGGACCAGCGCAGAGGTCCCGGTTGCCCCAGGATCCATCTGCTCCGCTGGAGCCTGAAGCTTACTCCTCAGCACTGAGGACAGTGTCTAGACCTAGTAGACACTAATAACTTGAATGAATAGTTTTCTGCATCTATGGTCTTTCTTTTATCCAATCAATAATATTTGCCCTTATGAGTAGGAAATGTATCCATTTTTGCTTCTCTTTTGTCACCAGCATTGTGGTCTCTCGGTTTTATATCCATACTTGCTCTCGTCAACCGTTAGCTCTGTATCTTCAGCTGCTTATCAGGAGTTTCTATCAGGATTTTCTCCTCCTGCCTCAAACTCCACATATCTGTAGGACCTCTTTTCTTCTCCAAACCAATCCTGCCTCTTCAGGTTTCTGTTGAAGCCAAGTCACTGTCATAGTAATTCAAGTGCCGAATTTTGGAAATGGATGAACCTCTGAATCCAACTAGTTACTAAATTTCTGGAAGTGCTTGTCATCCTCTTCCTTTCTCTGAGGGTTTCTTATCACTGCTGTAGTGAATTCTTTTATTTCCTCATTGCAAAACCCATTTATTCCATAGCATCTTCTGGGTGCTTCTCAACAGTACTGATGCCAAATTTACCTTCCTCAGTATTTATATCAGAACACTCACCAGCTTAGAATCTACTGAGTCAAAATGTTCCATCATATTTTTACGAATAATCTATTTTTTTAAAAGTTTTATTTATTTATTTTTACTTCTTCTGAGAGAGAACCCCAAACAGGGCCTTCGTGTTCTTTTTTTTTTTTTTTCATTTATTTATTTTTACATTTTTCCACAAACATTTACTTTACATAGCAAAAAATTTTAGCTCATACTCCATAATTCTTGACAGTTTACAAACAACTTTCAAAATCTCAAAATACTGAATTTTAAAGATAATGTTCAAAATATGTCTTATAATTTTGTATAATTTTAAAACTCTATAACAACAGAAGCAGAATGGTTTCAAAAATATATATATACATATATATACAAATATATATATACACACACACATTTAGAGTGCAGACACTCGGTATATATTAAGTGGGGACATACAATGCCTCTCCTTCATAGCATGGCTTGCTTCACTCAACAGTAAGTCTTCCATATTCATCCACTTCCTTTCAAAAGCCAGGGATTTGTTGTTTTTTATGGATGAATAGTATTCCATTGAGTATATGTGCCACAGTTTTTCTAACCATTCATCAGTTCGTGGGCATTTAGGTTGAAAAGTGCCGCAATAAACATCGATGTGCAAGCACTTTTTCGATTAAGTATTCTTCTGTCCTTCGGGTAGATACCAAGGAGTGGGGTTGCTGGATCATATGGTAGTTCTATTTGTAGATTTTGGAGGAATCTCCAAATTGTTCTCCACAGTGGTTGTACCAATTTACAGTCCCACCAGCAGTGTAAGAGAGTTCCCTTTTCACTACACCCCCTCCAGCACTTATCATTTTTTGTTTTTTTTTTTTTAATCTTAGACATTCTGACTGGGGTTAGGTGATATCTCATTGTTATTTTGATCTGCATTTCTCTTACAATGAGGGATGTTGAGCATTTTTTCATATGCCTTTTAGCTATTCGTATGTCATCTTTAGAAAGTGGTTTTTTCAACTCATTCTCCCATCTTTTAATAGGATTGATTGTCTTTTTCCGGAACAGCCGCTTGAGTTCCTTGTGGATTCTGGTTATCAGTCCCTTGTCTGATGCATAGTTTACAAAAATATTTTCCCATTCTGAGGGCTGTCTGTTCACACTAATCACTGTGTCTTTTGCCATGCAGAAACTTCTTAGTCTGATGTAATCCCACTTGTCTATTTTAGGGATCATAGACTGTGCGTTGGGAGTCTTATTTAAGAAGTTTTTCCCTACCCCAATGTCTCCCATAGTTTCCCCGGTGTTTTCAAGGAGCAGTTTTATAGTTTGAGGTCTTAGATTTAGATCTTTGATCCACCTTGACTTTATTTTTGTCAGAGGTGAGAGGTAGGGGTTCAGATTCATCTTTCTGCAAGTGGAGATCCAGTTTTGCCAGCACCATTTGCTGAAGAGGTTTTCTTTTTCCCACAGGATTGACTGGTGCCCCTTGTCAAAAATCAGTTGGCTGTATGTTTGAGCATTCATTTCTGGGGACTCTATTCTGTTCCATTGGTCCACCTGTCTGTTCCTGTGCCAGTACCATGCTGTTTTGATTACCACAGCTTTGTAGTATATTTTTGGGTCAGGGAGTGAGATGCCACCCACTCCATTCTTCTTGTGCAAAACTGCTTTGGCAATACGGGGTCTTTTATGATTCCAGACAAACGTTATGATTGTCTTTCCTAGATCTGTGAAGAATGTGTCTGGTACTTTTGATTGGCATTGCATTAAATAGGTAGATTAATTTGGGTAAAATTGCCATTTTGATTATATTAATTCTTCCAATCCAGGAACATGGGATGTCCTTCCACTTTTTTGTGTCATTTTCAATTTCTTTTTTTATCTTCTCATAGTTTTCCTTATGGAGGTCTTTAACTTCTTTAGTTAGATTTATCCCTAAGTATCTTATACTTTTTGTGGCTATGGTAAATGGAACAACTTTTTTCAGTTCCATCTCAGTCTGCCTATTGTTCGTATACAGAAATGCTATAGATTTCTGGATATTAATTTTGTATCCTGCAACGTTACTGTATTCATGTATTACTTCCAGAAATTTTTTTATGGAAACAATTGGGTCTTCTATGTATACAATCATGTCATCTGCAAATAGAGAGAGTTTCACCTCTTCTTTTCCTATTTGAATGCCTTTTATTTTTTCCTCTTTTCTGATTGCAATGGCCAAGACTTCTAGTACTATATTGAAGAGGAGTGGAGAAAGTGGACATCCTTGTCTTGTACCCGTTTTTAGTGGAAAAGCTTTCAGCTTTTCTCCATTGAGGATGATGTTCGCTATGGGTTTTTCATAGATAGCTTTTATTGTGTTGAGAAATGGCCCTTCTATGCCCATTTTGCTGAGAGTCTTGATCATGAAGGGATGTTGTATCTTATCAAATGCTTTTTCTGCATCAATTGATATGACCATATGGTTTTTATCTTTCTTCCTATTAATATGGTGTATTACATTTATGGTTTTGCGTATGTTGAACCAACCTTGCATTCCTGGGATAAAGCCTACCTGATCATGATGTATAATCTTTTTGATAAGTTGTTGTATACGATTTGCTAGTACCTTGTTGAGAATCTTCGCGTCTATATTCATCAGGGATATTGGTCTATAGTTTTCCTTCCTTGTCCTGTCCTTATCAGTTTTAAGGATAAGGGTGATAGAGGCTTCGCAGAATGAATTAGGGAGAGATTCACCCTTTTGGATATTTAGAAATAACTTGAGCAGAGTGGGGGTTAACTCTTCTTTGAAAGTTTTGTAGAATTCAGAGGTGAATCCATCAGGGCCAGGGCTTTTCTTTGTTGGGAGGTTATTTATAACCGATTTGATCTCCTGGCTTGTTATGGACCTATTCAGACTTTCTATATCCTCCTGGCTCAATCTAGGTAGATTATACCTGTCCAGAAATTTGTCCATCTCATCCAAATTATCTTGTTTCTTGGCATACAGATGTTCATAGTATCCTCTAATAATGTTTTTTATTTCTACTATGTCTGTTGTTATTTTGCCTGCTTCATTGCAGATCTGATTCACCCGGTTCTTTTCTCTCTTCTTCTTAATAAGTCTCGCTAGTGGTGTATCAATTTTGTTTATCTTTTCAAAGAACCAGCTTTTACTTTCATTTATTTTCTGTATAGTTCGTTTATTTTCTATTTCATTTATTTCTGCTCGTATCTTTATTATTTCCTTTCTCCTGGAGTTTTTGGATCTTTTTGCTGTTGCTTTTCCAATTCTGTGAGGCATGATGTTAGGTGATCCATTTGCCTTCTTCCCATGCTCCTCTTATGTTCACTAATTGCTATGAACTTCCCTCTTATGACTGCTTTAGCAGTGTCCCAAAGATTATGGAAACTCGTGTCCTCATTGTCATTGGCTTCCATGAACCTTTTGATTTCAGTCTTTATATCTTCAGTAGTTGTGGAGTCATTCAGGAGTAGGTTATTAAGTTTCCATGTATTTGAGTATTTTTGAGGATTTCTCTTGAAATTAAACTCAAGTTTAATTCCATCATGGTCAGTGAAGATGCTGGGTATAGTTTCTATGCTTTTGAATCTGTAGAGGCTTGCTTTGTGCCCAATGATGTGGTCAATCTTCGAGAATGCTCCATGTGGCGGCGAGAAAAAAGTGTATCTTGAGGTTTTAGGATGGAAAGTTCTATAGATGTCTGTTAAGTCCATTTGATTTATGATATCATTTAGATCTTTTATCTCTTTACCTATTTTTTGTCTAGATGATCTATCCAGGGGGGATAGTGCAGTGTTGAGGTCTCCATCAATTAGTGTGTTGCAGTCTATCTCCCTTTTTAGATCTAGCAGTCTTTCCTTCACATTTGGATGCTCCTGTGTTGGGCGCATAGATATTAATAAGCATTATATCTTCTTGATCGATTGAGCCTTTTACTACAATATAGTGCCCTTTTTTGTCTCTTCGAACAGTTTTTGTTTTAAAGCCTATTTTGTCAGAGATCAGTATTGCGACTCCAGCTCTTTTTTGGTTCCCATTTGCATGGAAACTCTTTTTCCAACCCTTCACTTTCAGTCTATGTATATCTTTATCCATGAAGTGGGTTTCCTGTAGGCAACAGATAGAGGGTTTTTGTTTTTTAACCCATTCAGCCAGTCTGTGTCTCTTGATTGGACAGTTTAATCCATTAACATTCAATGTTATTATTGATGTTAATGGATCTGTCCTGGCATTTAAGTTGGCCATTGTCTTAGTTGCCTTTTACTCTTTTGTTTCTGGCTGTTACTTCTTTAGTTTTCCTGGAACAGTACTTTCTTCAGGGTTTCATGGAGAGCTGGCCTGGTGCTGGCAAATTCTTTCTGGTTTTGTTTGTCTGAGAAGATTTTAATCTTTTTTTCCCATATGAAGGATAATCTTGCAGGATACAATAGTCTTGGTTGAAATTGTTTCTCTCTTAACACTTTCAATACATCTTCCCATTCTTTCCTTGCTTGCATTGTTTCCATTGAGAAGTCCGGTGTTAGCCTGATGGGGTGACCTTTGTAAGTCACTTGTCGTTTCTCTCTTGCCAGTTTTAGTATCTTATCTCTATCTGTGGTCTTAGCCAGTCTGGCTATGATATGCCTTGGGGAAGATCTTCTTGGGTTGATTCTATTTGGTGTCCTTTGTATTTCTTGGGTCTGGATGTTGGAGTGCCTCTCTATGCTTGGGAAATTTTCTTCCAAGATTTCATGGAATAGGTTTTCCATGCTCTTATTAGATTCTTCACCTTCTGGGATACCAATTATTCGGACATTAGGACGTCTAATGGAATCTAGTAATTCTCGTATGTTATCTTCATGTTTTTTTGTTATTTTCTCTATCTTTTTGGTGGTTTTCTCTAGGTCAGAAGTTTTATCTTCTACATAGAGATTCGACCTTCAGCATGGTCTAATCGACTTTTAATACTTTCAAGAGAGTTTTTGATTTCCTGTGTTTCAGACTTCACCTCTAATAGTTCCATCTTATTCTTCCTCAGAATTTCTTCCTTCATATCGTTGAAGGACTTTCTCATCTCCTGTAATTCATTGTCTCTTTTCTGTTCCAGCTCGTAGTACTTGTTAAACATGAATGTTCTAAACTCTATCTCGGACATTTTGGTAACGTCCTCTATTTTTTCACGAACAGGAAGGGAGTTACTGTGTTCCTTTGATGGAGACATATTTACTGCTTTATTCAGGCCTGAGGTTCTTGTACTTCTAACCATTGGGAGATGTGTTCCCTTTGAAAAACCTTTTACGAGAAGGTTTCTTCTAATAGGAGCAAGTGTGTTTCCTTTCTGATGTGGAATGGAGACAGCCAAAGTCTATCTTCAATTGTGTTTAGTAATGTAATCCAAGAAAAAGTATTCTCTTCAGGTGTCCAAAGAAATGTATCTCCTTCTTCACAGGTGTTTCAGGGTAATGGAGGATTCTAGAGAGTCTGGCTGAAAGAAGGGAGTCTGGCTTGGGGTCCCAGGGCTGGAGCTACTGGGGGTCAGTCCTCCCTCGAAGATCCTGGCCCAGGGGTTGAAAGATGGGAGTGTGGTGTGGTCGCCTTTGTGTTCTTATTCTACTGCCAGCCACAGCCTCAGCCAGCCCAGATAATGGGCATACATGCTCATGTCCCTGGGATGTACAGGGAGGCCCTGGGAAGTGAACTGTGAACTGGGACCTTCCCATATGGGTCCCATTGTATTACCACCATGGTGCCTCTGGCCCCTGTTCTGCAATGTTGAGTTAATTTTAAGTTTTTTTTTTTTTTTTTTTTTTTTTTTTTTTTTTTTTTTTTTTTGCTTTCAGGAGCCTCAATTTATTATTCATCAAAATATGGACGCTTTAAGTTCTAGACAGACTCACTTCTTCATTCACTACCTGCCAGAACCTTCTCTGTTTCTGCCTTTACTCACATCCTCTTCCTCACTTAATTTCTCACCCATTACATATATCCAAATTAGACATAGTGCCTGAGATGACTACTGAAATTGGGCTGTGAAATATTGCTTTCATTGACTAAAAATGAAGATTTTCTGCTGAAACTTCTCCCTCCAGAATCATTTCTAGTAGCCTCCATGCACTGAGTGTCTAGACAGGTCCAAGTGAACAGGATCCAGACATCTGAATATGATTAAGGTCAGAATATTCCTCAATTCCCACTGAATCTGATGCACAAAGAATGAAAAATGGAACAGAAGAGAGAGTGCAGGTCACCTCGTCCTGCATGCCTCCGAACGCTCAGATTGAACCTCAAGAATTAGGAAGAAACGTACCATCCATCAAATGACCAGAAATCACTGCAGAGTCACAAAAAATATGAGAAAGCCAGAAAATACCTCTCCTTCAAGGGAAAAGAATAACTCCTCTTCATCCTCAGTTCAAAGAAATTCATGGAAATGTCAGATAAAGAATTTAGAACATGCATAGTGACAAAGCTAACAGAGATGGGAGAGAAGAGAGACAATCTACTACAGAAGAGGAGGAGAAAGGAGATGATGAGTTCCAGGAGGTGAGGGAATTCTTGCAAGATCTGAAAGAGGAAATCTACACCATAAGAAAGAATCAAGTGGACCTGTTAGAGATGAAGGCTATAATACAGGAAGACAAAACTTCCCTGAAAGTATTAAAAGCAGACTAGGTCATACAAAAAATTGAATGTCAGATGTAGAAGAATGGCTGGTCTAGAAAAATCCACCATGAAGACTGAGAAAATTGTCCCCTCAAGATGAGAATAATATACGAGAAATACTAAATATCATCAGATGTCCAAACATCTGGATAATTGGTATCCCAGAAGGTGAAGAGACTCATATGGGCATTGATAATCTATTCCATCAAATCCTGCAAGAAAACTTTCCAAACCTAGAGAGGCATTCAAAGATCCAGTCCCAATAAATACAAAGGACCCCAAATGAATCAACCCAAGAAGATCTTCTCCAAGACACGTTATAGCCACATTGACCAAAATCACAGACAAAGACAAGATACTAGGATTGACAAGAGAGAAATGTCAAGTTACCTATAAAGGATATCCCATCAGGCTAACAGCGGACCTCTCATTGGAAACAATGCGAGTGAAGAAAGGATGTGAAAATATATTCAAAGTGTTAAGGGAAAAGCAATTTCAACCAAGAATACTGTGCTCGGCAAGATTAACCTTCATATGGGAAGGAAAGACAAGAA
Organism: Tupaia tana; assembly: GCA_026018925.1. NCBI lineage: Eukaryota > Metazoa > Chordata > Mammalia > Scandentia > Tupaiidae > Tupaia > Tupaia tana. The sequence continues at coordinate 15,894,092 of JAKSZU010000013.1, read as the reverse complement.
CATTCTCAGATAAACAAAACCTGAAAGAACTTACCAACACCAGACCACATCTCCAGGAAGTTCTGAATAGAGTGCTATACCAGGAAAATTAAATACAGACACACAGAAATAAGAGTTCAAAAACTAAGAGAAGGGCCAACTTAATCGTAGGGACAAGTCTGGAGTTGAATATTATATCCCAGAATTTAATTGAGAAGATCAGACCACAACAGAAGATAGATTAAGTACATGAGACTGAACTGGTGAAATAGCATTTTATGACTTTTGACTAAACCATTGCTGATTTTCTTCTAGGCTTTGTTTTCCGGTTTTAAGGATTTTTGTCCTGACTTGAGCTGCTGATAGATTCATGTACCTACTATTTGAAGAGAATCCTAACTTGTTTCCTGACTTTAAGTTTTAAACAAAGTTTCTTAGCATTTCTTTGATTTATTAAAGCTAAAACTGCCTTTTTTGAAATGAAAAAATATATTAAAAAATGCCTATTTAATGACCATAGTAAGCTATATAGCATCAGCTAGACGCTACCTTCTAGTATATCCACTCTACTCAGTTTCACGCCTAAAGTCAGACATGTATTCACAGACATGTATATGCCAGCTGAACTTGCTATTGAAAGTAGTTAGATCATTTAAGACATTTTGTGAATCAGTAAATGTGGGGAAAAAAGGAATGGAAAAAAAACTGTAGACACCAGAGATAGTGTGGGAGGAGGGTAGGAAATGGCAGTGGGTGAGAAATAGGGGGAAAATATTCATATATATATTTCATATATATATATATGAAACTAGAAATGGAAAATTATTGATGATAACATGTATAATTAAGACACTATACAGTATATTCTGGATGGGAAATCACATTTTTGTATGCTGTGATGATGCTCAGTGAATGAATGTAAATTAATTAATTAAAAATAAAAACAAAAGCAAAAACAAATTAGACATAGCAACATCCAGTTCAGAATCCTCCTCCTCCAGGAAGGCTTTGCTCTCTACTTCCTTCCTCATTGTTTTTTTCTCTGTGGACACATTCAGAGCAGAGAGGAGAGTAAGTGATTAGGGATCGCACACAGTAGCCACTAGGGTGACTGGCATTTGCTGGAGCCTTAAGGAACATGAAGAACTTTTCCTCTCACCGTTTTTCTTATGTCACTTGTCAAGGACCTCTCAAAATAACAATGAATATTTTGTCCAGGGAAAAGACAAATTTCCTGGGATCATGAAAGTTTCTTAGTTTTTATGAGGGCTACCATGTAGGTAAAGTCTTCTTCTGAGTATCATCAGAACTTTAGTCCTATGTGAAACTGGTATTTAGTGGGTTAATTTAATAAAAGGCAGAAACAGTAAGTAAATGTAGTGGTTGTCCAGAAAAATAAATTTTTTTAAAAGAGAGATTTTTGTTATAGGATGTGTGTGCTTGCTGGAGAGACAGAGAGAGAGACAGAAAGTGAGAAATCACCCCCTGGAGGGATGACCACACCACAAACCCTTCTCCTTCATTCTCCTCTTGGGATTCTGGGCATGTGCGCACACATACTTGGCATGAGTTTTAAGCCACTGGGTCCAGGACTTGAGTCACAGAATTGGCTATGTGGGATCTAGCTGCGTTAACCTCCACACCACTTGCTGACCCCAGACCTTAAATTTTATAGCAACTCAGATGCTGTAGAATTTTGTTTCTTGTTCATATGACAGTCAAGGATGGTGTTTCTAGTCAGGAGGTATTGGGACCAGCAGTTAGCATAATGGCTATGTCACTGGACTCCCATGTAGTTGACCATGGTTTGAGTCTGAGACCTGGTTTCTGGTGAGTGCACGTGCCCTAGAGCAAAAAAAAAAAAAAAAAAAATCTAGTCAGGAGGTATCTCTTTCTTACGGTGATTCAGAAAGCAAAGTATTTTCTATCTAGACCTTCACAGACATTTGTATTTAGACAGAAGAAAGAAAAAGAATGTAAGAAAAACACCTATACAGTAAGGCCTGGTGCTAAAGTAATATCCACATTATTTCCACTTGCATTTCATTGATGAAAAGTAGTTTTTGTCCATATTTATCCAAGAGGGAGTCTGAGGAAGGTACCCTAAAGCATCTGTTATAATCTTGATTTTTTTTTTGGTAGAGGTTTTAGCCTTAAGGCACATGTGCTCACCAGAGAGAGAGAGAGACAGAGACAGTGAGAGGGAAAGTGAGAAATCACCTCCCCCAGGGGGCATGGCCACCCCGAAATCCCTTCTCCTCCATTCTCCTACCAGGATCTTGGACATGCACTCACATGTGCCCGGCATAAATTTCAAGCCACTGTTCTGGTACTCGAACCACGGTTGGCCATGTGGGAGTCCAGTGACATACAGTTATGCCATCTGCTGGCTCACATAATCCTGTTAATAATGATAAACTGCCACAGGCTTTATCTGGATTCTGGCTCCAGCAGGAAATAGGGAACACAAGGACTGGTCTTTGAAGCCACAATCTGTACTCAGTAACATTTTCTCTGTATCAGAGGGACTCCATCTGGGCTTATGGGATTTCCAGGGTTGTGTGGGTTACTCTGGGGGCCTAGAGTTCAGTGGTATTGTCCATGATCTGTCGACAGTTCAGTTGCTCAAGGAACACTTTGCTAACATTTAGCACCCTCAGAAATGGGATGTATGCTGGTTTGGCAACTGTAAGAGTCTCAGGAAAGAGGCAGCTCTGCCCACACCTTAGGTCCTTAAGAACATTTCAGACTTCTGACCTCTGGAACTGGGAGATAATAAATTTTTATTGTAACCCACCAGACTGGTGGTAATTTATCACAGCAGCAATAGGAAACTACTTTGAGCTCTGTTTCTACTAGAACAGAAATGATAAGACTCTTTCTTTATGTATATTCATTTTATATCTAAATAGAATAAGAGACCTTGAAGGCAGGACTGTTTCCAAGAGTTAGCCCTCCATTACTCTAGCGCGTAATCATTCATAGGAGCTCTATGATTGTTACTGATTTGTAAAAGTATCTGGGGAAAGCAGAGGGGCCACGGTGACCATCACAGCTTAGCAGGAGTTCACAGTTTGGGAGCAGCAAAGGGTTTTTCCAGATACCTCTCTTGGGCCGCTCAAAGCCAGTCAAGCCCCCGGATCTTTCTTTGTCCCGTGGCCTCGCACTTCCAGGTCCCCCTTTGTCCTTTTCTCTTGAGTCAGTTTTGACTCTGGAAGAAGGGATTACAGAAACCTTGGCGTAATGTGGAGGAAGCAGCTGTCGATTGTCCTGGCTACCAGTGTAGCTCTGACCTTTATTCTCATAGAGGACATTAGCCCCTGTGATATAATAAAAAAAATTTGGTCTTTGCCCCTGACTGCTGGCATAGAGCTCTTAAAACCCTTGAATGTGCTGAGGAGTATTAAGATTGCCTTTGGTGTTCTAATAGACCAGGGACTCCTGGGTAGCTTCAAGCTGGGGGCTGGTGGCCAGACAGGCCAAGCCATGATTAGAAATATAGAACTTTTGGGACCAGCAGTTGGCGTAATGGCTATGTCGCTGGACTCCCATGTAGTTGACTGCAGTTCGAGTTCCGGACCCAGTGGCTTAAACTCACGCCGGGCGTGTGTACGTGCGTGCCCAAGATCCCAAGAGGAGAATGGAGGAGAAGGGATTGCGGCGTGGCCATCCCCCCTGGGGGGTGATTTCTCATTTTCTGTCTCTCTCTGCCTTTCTGGTAAGCACACGCACCCTGTAGCAAAAACCACTCTCTCTCTCTCTCTCTCTCTCTCTTCTCTCTCTCTCTCTCTCTCTCTCTCTCTCTCTGTTTCTGGTCAAATTAAAATAAATAAATACATAAAGTTAAATAAAATAATTCTAAAAAAAAAGAAGTCTAGAACTTTTAGCCCCACCCTAGGTCTGCAGATGAGATCTCCTGGAAATGGAGATAGTCACCAATGTGCATGGCTACGTCAGCCTAATGGAACTTCTATAAAACCCCTTCATGATGGAATTTGGGTAGCTTCCAAGTTGATGAGCACACCCATGTGCTGGGAGGGTGCTGATCCCAACTCCATGGGGACAGAGGCTCCCACATTGGGGTCCCTCTAGACCACACTGTTTCATCTGGCTGCTCACTCATGTCCTTTGTAATCAGCTATAGCGGTAAGTACAACATTCTGCATTCTATTAGTCATTCTGGCAAATTAGTGAACTGAGAGGGGAGGCTGTAGCTGAGTCAGACAGAAGTGCCAATAACTGGGGACCTGAGAATGAAGTAGAGGCTGTCATGTGGGACTGAGGCTGTGAGCCTGTGTTGTCTGTCACTAACTCCAGGTAGTTGGGATGAGAATTAGACTGAATTGTAGGGAATCTTGACAGTGTGGGCAAATTGATTGGTATGAGGAAAATCCCTGACAGCTTCTATCCCCAGATGTGAGCTCTGTCCTTAGCTCTAACCAGCTGCTCTAAGCTCTCACCCAAGTCCAGGTTTTGTTAATTGCCCATCTCCAACCTCTGTGCACCTGGGTTTCTCCCTTGCTTTTGCCAAGCCTCCAGAACTTGGGATGGTGGCTTTGATCAATGGCCCAATGGCTCTGTCCCCACTGCCTGATGAGTCTAAGTCCTGTTGATCTCCACACATTGCCCATTATCTGATTTCCTACCATGTCCTCTGTTCACACTGGTAGGATATCTTTCTCCCCTTCATTAGAACTACTTGATGCTGTCGGCTCTACTGAATCTCTGCTGCTGTGCACTCCAGGCAGCTCCCTTAGCCTTCCAGAGGAGACTTCCAGCACCTGTGATCGGGCCTGCTCTGCCAAGCCTACTCCTGACGGACAAGGTCAGTTCCTGGTTATGACTTCACACCATGTCCCGAGGCATCACGGCCAACAGGGCTATGCCCTGCTGGATTCTGAGAAATGATGTCAGCCATGAACTTGGCCATCTGAGGTCTTAATTAAATTAAGATGTTTAAAACCAAAGCTTGGCAAATATTTTAGCTTTGAGGGTCATAGGACTGTCACTGCTAGCCCAAGATATAGGCAGAGAGAGGGAGGAAGTCAGAAGAAAAATAAAGAGAAAAAGATATTCAAGAAGGGCAGGGGATTGAGCAAAGGTGCATATCGAGGAGAATTTATAACCTTGGCTTCTGGTGCCTTCCATGAGACTGTTTTACTAGATGCTCAACTTACCAATGTCCAAGGACAAAGTTACAATTTAGCGTGAAGATCTTATTTGGCTTTCCTTCAATTCTAGAATTGGGCAACACTATAAGATAGAATAAACATTTCAGTGAGCTGGGCAGAAGAGGTTACTTGGTTTTAGAGAAAGATTAGAGAAAGCAGACGCAGGGACCAGCAGTTGGCGTAATGGCTATGTCGCTGGACTCCCACGTAGTCGACCATGGTTTGCGTCCCAGATACGGTGGCCTAAAACTCATGCTGGGCGTGTGTGCGTGCGTGCCCAGGATCCTGAGAGGAGAATGGAGGAGAAGGGACTGCGGTGTGGCCATCCCCCCTGGGGGGTGATTTCTCGCTTTCTGTCTCTCTGTCCCTCTCTGTCTGGTGAGCGCATGCGCCCTATAGCCAAAAAACAAACAAACAAACAAAAAAAAAGCAGAAGCAAGGAGGACTGGTCATTTCAAAGTCACTAAGGTGGGTATAGGAAGAGAGGAGAGTAGGAAAATGGCCAATTAGCTAACATCAAGCTACTTCAGTTTACTTCTTTGTATTTATTTAATTATTATTATTATTATTATTTTTTTGGGAGAGGCTTTCACTATAGGGCGTGTGCACTCGCCAGACAGACAGAGAGAGACAGAGAGACAGAAAGCGAGAAATCACCTCCCAGGGGGGATGGCCATACTGTAATCCCTTCTCCTCCATTCTCCTCTCAGGATTTTGGGCACGCATGCACATGTGCCCGGCATGAGTTTAAGCCACCGGGTCCGGGACTCGACCCACGGTCGATTACATGGGAGTCCAGCAACATAGCCATTATGCTAACTGCTGGTTCCTATATTTATTTAATTTTTTTAAAATTGTGATGTTTGGTTTAACATATAATTGTTGTACATCTTTTTGGAGGTACAGTGTAGCTTTTCAAAGCATTCATATAGTGTGCTATAGTCAAATCATGGCTGTAGACATATTTGTCTTATTTGTGTAAAGAGGAAAACAGAAGGAATTTCATTATCATACCATTGAAACTGGCTGGTTTGGGAAAGACTGTTACCTCTCTCTGATTTCTTGGAAGGTCAGATAACAGCTTAGTTTAGGCCTTGTGACATGGAACTTTAGCATGAGTGACTCAATGTTGATTTTTAGTCTGGCCATTTGGGCCTAGTGCGGGAGCTTAGTAGAAAACCATAGTCTTCCAAAATTTTTATTTTACACCAATAAGCTGTCATTGAAACAGGAGGGGTGCTACATGCTTTACCCCAGGCAAATTGCTGTTCTCAAAAGCAAGAACAGAATTGTATATAGAATTCGGTAGCCCTGTCAGCATATGGAGTGGGCTGGTGGAGAGAAAATGGGGGTTAGTTTCAAACAAATCTGAATCTGTAGTTTTCCCTCTGAGCTCTGCTTCTTTTGGGTTGAGTAACCTTGGATAAACTTACCTGAACTTTCAAAAACCTCAGTTTTCTATTTTCCAAGATGGAAAAGAAAGTAGTTTAGAGCAGTCCAGAATGTGACTCAGACTAATCTCAGAAGAGCTGTGAACACGGAGGCCTTAGGTAAGTTCCCAAAGACCTTCTGGAGCTATTGCCCAAAAGGTATGTTTTAGTTCAGTTGCAAGTGCTTATAGCGTGGCCCTCCCCTTTCTTCATCACACTGTTCTTGAATTTCATATAAAGAATAATGTATAGCCTATCAGTTGCCTGCATTATTTTAAATGGACCAGTGTGTATTCTTAATACGCATAATTTGTAATCGCCCCTGCTCTTGCCCTTCTAGCTAAAGCTCCACGTCACAAGTTTTCTCAGCAGCCATTTTGGTGGGCACTTTCCTCGGCAGCCAGAATCTACCTCACCTGGATGTTGTCTACAACCCTGGACTCAAATAAACTTCTTTTGCTTTCCTTATGGTGTCTCAATCTTCCTTTTAGGTCACCAACAACAATTTCCAAATGCTTGGCATAAAGTTGGTACTCAATAAAGGGTGACTCTGTGCCTCTTCCTGTCACAAACCCCAGGGCTAAAGAGTCTTGGCGACTTTTCAGCGCTGCTTTGTTGCTTTTCCTGGGTGGTGACTGAAAGCAGATTTCTGCAGGCCACCCAGAGGTCAAGGTCCCAAGGCCTGCCTATGTGTGCTACTGAACTTGGCTGGATTGTTTAAGTGTCTCATACAGGAGGCAGTTACATGCAAATGTGCCCATCACTGTGAGCTGCTGTAGTCCTCAGGGGGTATTCAATATCCAGGTGACATCCAGTTCCAACAAACAGAGTTGCAAGTGCTGACAGGGTGGCCCTCCCCTTTCTTCATCACTGTATTCTTGAATTTCATATAAAGAATAATGCATAGCCTATCAGTTGCCTGCATTATTTTAAATGGACCAGTGTTGGAATTGCTGGAGAAATGGAAATGAAGGCAGCTCCCACTCTCTGCCCTCCTAAACTTAAGCAGTAACCCTGGAAGTTAGGTGGGTCTTTCCATGAGGACTAAGTATTGCAAGGGTACATAACAGCCTTTGTACTCATGCACGTGTGTACACATGAACACACAACATGTATTTTTTTTTTTTTTTTGAGAGGTTTTCACCATAGGGCGCGTGCGCTCGCCAGACAGACAAAGAGAGACATAGAGACAGAAAGCGAGAAATCACCCCCCAGGGGGGATGGTCACACTGCAATCCCTTCTCCTCCGTTCTCCTCTTGGGATCTTGGGCACGCACGCACACACGCCTGGCGTGAGTTTTAAGCCACCGGGTCCGGGACGCGAACCGCGGTCGACTATGTGGGAGTCCAGTGACATAGCCATTACGCTAACTGCTGGTTCCCACAACATGTATTTATTTATCCCACTTCTGCTAAGTGCCAGCCACTGTGTGAAGAGTAAGGATACCTAGAGTAAGCCAGGCACACACCATTCTCTCTTTTTACAGGAAATTCGGAGAGCAGAAAAGTAGAAATTCAAATTAAAAAGCTTTCTGATACACAGAAAAACATAAAGTATTAGTTTTGATACCTTTGTGTAAGCACACCTTTTGTTTTGCTATTTGCTAACAAGGCATACCTTTTTCAAAATGTGTTTTCCCACTATGTGAGCAAAACAAAATTAATTAATTTGATTTCAAGGTAAATTAAGAACTGTCCATTGGAGAGAACTTGCATGATTCTGGGTTGGAGATATTTGCTATGAAAATTCATAGGCCAGCCCTGGGGAACATTGTTGATGGCTAAGGGGGCTGATTCACCACAGGGGGCTCCAGCTGGATGGGATTTTGAACTTTTGACCTTTTTGGTAGACAGGGAAGGAAAGCAACATACTTACTGCACCCCCTTGTTAGGAGAGAGCTTGTCTAATAGCTAAAACATAGATGTGAGATTTAGCTTTCATAAATCCACATTCCTCTTTGGCAATGATGATGTGGGGCTTCAGTCAACTTAACCTCACCATGCCCTCAGTTTCCCCTTCCTGTAAAGTAGAGAGCCAACCATTGGCTTCTGAGGCGGAAAGTGTGTATCCCAGTCCTGGCTCCACCATGTCGAGTTGAGAGAAGCTGAACTCTCAGAACCTCTGTTTCCTTCTCTTACAAATCGTTCAGGATCTGTGCTAGCGTTTGCAGCCCTCACAATCAGGAACAGGTTTTCGCTTTTCAGTCTCTCATAGAATAAGCCCTCAGATTGTGCTTGTTGGCTAGAGGAGTGAACACAATGCTGAGGTTTGACTTCATCTATTTCAAGTGCCCTGAGGCCATGGATAAACACCCTTGTGGACATGTGGATGGCCTTCAGACTGTTGCCTTGGTTCTAACAGAGACAGGTGCGTCAGAGAGGTCTGGCGTTTCCTGGAGGTGGAAAGGCGACTCCCTTGGGAGAACGCACATATGCAGCTCTTGTTTATTTCATGTGATTGTCTTCCTTTCTCAAAGGCCATTTTCCAACGTTGCTTCTTCATCTTTTGGATCCCTCCCCTCTGAGACCCTTGCAGGAGAATGTCTGCAGGAGTGTTTTCTCTGCCAGAGGACTGATCTCAATTTAAGCTTGCTTTGCCACTGGCTATCTGTACACCTTTGAATGGGTTATTGCATTTCTTAGAACCTCTCTCTCTCTCTCTCTGTATGTTTCAATCAGCTCCATGGGGGAGAATATACCTGTGTTGCTTTTTTCTTTCATGTGCCAGTGTAGGGGTGAGAATCATATACAATTTACATTTATTTATGTATTTTTGAAAGGAATTGGAAGGCATAGAAGTGGCTAGAGGAACCAAAGGTGAAATTCTTGTCATTATGGCTCACTAGCATCATCGACAACTTGAAGGGTTGCATTTGTCTTCCAGGCACCTTACAGATGACCACGGGTGCCACCAAAGGAAAGAAAACAAAACAGAATTACAAATGTTGAAGGCAACAGTCAGATGCCAGACTGTGTCTAGAGATAGCTTCCTAGTTCCCTGATATTGTACTGACTTGTTTGATCCTGGACAGCAGTGGCCTCTGTGGAATTGCAGAAAGTCCAAAGTGAATATATGCCATATTATATTCATTCACTTACTCAGTCAGTCATTTTCCTGTGTAGGAAGTACTTACTAAACATCAGCTCTATACAATGATGAATCATAGATCTGCTCTTGAGATTCTTTCAGAATGTTACTGTATCTTAAATCTACAATAAGTAGAAAATAATAGACACCACTATTATAGAGAGATACAGTTACAGTGTGGTAGGTGTACTAAGAAGAGAAAAAGTTTATTACCAAGGGGCAGGAAAGTTTATTAAAGGAAATTATTTCTCACTGAGCCTTGTAGGATGAGGAGAACTGGAATTTACAGAGGAGTGGGAAGAAGAATGGGCAGAGAAAGGGGCCAAGTGAAGACAGATGCAGGAGGGAATGGACTTCGCCCCAATCTCAACGTCTCAGCCTCCTTGTGACTTTGAAGTCCTCTTGACCCCTGGCTTGACTTGTGCTTTAGGTATAAAGCTTGTTTTTTTTCCCCTCAACTTTCTGTTTGTTTTTAATTCTTTTCTTTGATTGTCCTTAAGTTTCTAAAAATAATCAGCTGTCTCATCATGCAGTAGGTCTGAGCATGAGACACTCTCGACCCCTGCTGACACAACCATAGCTCCACAGAGTGCAAAAAATCCATTGGAAATCTAGACTGTAAGGCTCACTTCAAAGCCATCTGTTGTTGACCAAGCCTTGGGAGGTCCCATGTCCAATCACCACTTCTCAGTCACAGGAGTCCCCCTGCCTTGCTATAAGATCAAAGGAGAGAGCAATCCCACTATTCAAGTGAAAAAGAGGTGCACTGCTTAGGGGTAGCTGTGGAGTGGAAACCAAATTAAGGATGTCTAGAAACTGTCAGTCCTGAGTGTGGGAAAAAATCATCAATTTGTTTGAGACACCAAGTCAAGGCAGAAAACCAAGCACAGACCACAATTCCAGGTGCTTTAGTGTGAATATCTGAGGACCTTCATTTACTAGACTCATTTCACAGGAATCCAGGCCAGCCCCCTAAGTTATGTCATATTGCGTAGTTCTCTCTTTCAACCACACTCAAGTAACAAAACATGCAGAGCCAGCATCCCTTGATTCTTATGGGACTATATGGTGATTTATAAAGATATATGTTGATTTAGAATAGAAAATCATAGGCTGGCCCAGTAGCACAATGATTAAGGGAGCTGGATCCCACACAGCTAAACACAGTTCAAATCCTGGCCCTCATGGCTTGAAAAACATGCCGGGGGTTTGTTTGGGTATGTGCAAAATCTTTCTTTTTTTCTTTTTTTGGAGAGGTTTTTGCTATAGGGCATGTGTGCTCGCCAGAAAGACAAAGAAAGACAGAGAGACAGAAAGTGAGAAATCACCCCCCCCGGGGGGATGGCCACGCTGCAATCCCTTCTCCTCCATTCCCCTCTTGGGATCTTGGGCATGCACGCACACGCGCCCGGCATGAGTTTAAGCCATCGGGTCTGGGACTCGAACCGTGGTCGATGACATGGGAGTCCAGCAACATAACCATTTGCCAGCTGCTGGGCCCCAGCATGTGCAAAATCTTGATGGGAGGAAAAAATAGTGAAAAAGGGGTTGTAGTGTGACTGTGACCATGCCCCACTGGGGGATGCTTTTTTTCTTTCTGTCCTCTCTCCCATGAATACATAATGATTTTTAGATTTTGGGATATATGGGCTGGTGAATTTTTTTTTTCTTGGAGAGGTTTTTGCTATAGGGCGCATATGCTCTCCAGAAAGACAGAGAGAGACAGAGAGACAGGAAGTGAGAAACCATCCCCCAGAGGGGATGGTCACACCACAATCCCTTCTCCTCCATTCTCCTCTCGGGATCTTGGGCACACACTCACATGTGCTGGCATGAGTTTAAGCAACCGGGTGTGGGACTCAAACCGCGGTAGACTACATGGGAGTCCAGTGACATAGCCATTGCGCCAACTGCTTGTCCCCCATGGGCTGATAAACTGTTAAAAATTAAGGTTCAACCTAGAGTGATTAGCTTTGTATTTTGCCAGATGAAGGATTTTATACTAAAAGTAGCCAGATACCTATAAACTGTTTACCATCATTTTTTTAAAAAAGAATTTTTACACCAGTGTGTGAGGGGGCATAATCTCAGAATAATAAAGGGAAGTCCTTCTTAAGAAATTCCTTGTTTTCCATTTGTGCTTTTGCTCTAAATGTTGAAGATAGTGGCGCCGTGGTAGCACTACTGTGCTCACGTGGGAAGGCCCTGGGTTTCATCCCAAGGTCTTCCTGTGCCTGCTGGGTATGTGCATGTCCATGATCCAGGCCACAAAGACTGGGGTGGATCATGGCATGGAGACCTTGTTGGAGGTGCCTCTGCCCCTGAAGAATTAAACACATAAATTAGAACCAAAAAACTGTGTAAGTCGGTCTCATGGTGAAGCTGACCCTATGTATTAGATGAGAAGTGACTTCATTGGTCTCTTTGGAGCAGACCCTGCCTGATGGCAGAACTCCATGGGGGCATGGATGGTGCTGGAGACAGCCACACCACCTCCTGTGAGGTATATTTTGGAGCGGCATCACATTTCCTGGCACTTGGTTAGGTGATGGTGTGGCCCAATTCACTTATATTCTGAGTCATTTGTGGGAAGAGAAATTTAATTTTCTGGGAGCCCTTGTTGATATCAGTGTTAAATCATTTGTCTGCTGGTTAATGATTTATATACATGCAGCAAAGAGGTCCCAGAATTGCATCCCTGATTGTTCTACCCCCCAACCCCTCCCTCTACCATTTCAGGTTAGAGAAATAATTTAGTCTTTGCCTTTGGGAATCTACTCAAGACATTCTTCAGCTACTCAAGCCTCATATAGATTTTAGTACTGTAGTGATATTGGGTGTGCAGAGGAGTGCAGACTTCTGGAGGAGAATTAAATTGATACTATGCTGCATTTCATGCTATTAACATGCTGAGCTGCTTTGGCCTTCTTCACTCAGCAATTCGGTTCGTCCAACTTGGACGTGCCCTCTTCGGTTTGTGATCCTCTGGTTTATTTTTCTCGAGTTCATATGCCTAATGTGGACAGGCTTTTGGTGCTCATTAAAGCGGAGGCTTCTATTTGCAGGGCTGCTCTCTAGTCGTGCTGATGGGCCCTCATATATTATACTTCTCAACACCGGCCATCTATCATTTAGGATAGTGCCCCACGTATGCAGTGTTTTAGCATTTGCAGTGCTTCTTAGTAATTGACAATCTACAACAGTAACAATAAATCAGACGGGTCAGGCCCAGTGCGTTATGGTCAGCCTATGGGGGTGAAAGGCTGAAAATCAGTCACTGCGATTAACTGGGAGCTTTTCAGATCATAAAGTCAGAGAAAGCCTTTATTATTAATACATTTTGAGTGGCTGTTTAAAATAGATACCCCTCATTGGCTAAGAAGACATGAAAAAAATGATTCTTGCTTCCCCCCTCCCCCAAGGTATTGCAGTGCATTTCAAAGGAATGACTTATTCTGACAAAGTGAGTGAACTTGAGTTGTAATGTACATAACAGACAGAATGATATAGGAGACTTCAGGTTGCATGATGTGTTACATATGTCACAGTGGCAGTGAAATTAGGATTTATTTCTTGAAATGCAAATCTGTAACAGCGTAGCTCAGGCATCATAGTACTGTTACAACACACAGAGGTGCACATGCAAAGCACAATAGCATGTCTGGAAGAATTTAAAATGTTACACTGCCTAGGGACAAGCCTGGGACTATATATGAGACATGCCTCAGATTTCCATTGCTAATCGTGAGCTTTCCATATTAGCTTAAAACTAGGCCTTGTCTCTTCATAATAAGCTTCCCCATGATGGGAGAGAGATGTAAGGATTAGGACCTGGCAGCTTGCTTTCTCACTTTCCCTTTCTCGGTCTCTCTGGTCAAATTAAAAAAAAAAGTAATAATAGTAAAATAAAATAAATCATTCTTAAAAACATTGCAGAAGGGGAAAAAAGTGCTTAGGAGAGTTGTTGTGGGAAAGGTGCCCTCTGGTGTTTGAAAACGGTAGTACTGTGAAACAGAAACCTATGAAGTGGGGTAAGTAGAGGCAAAAATGCGTAAGCTCCAGGAATAGGTTGACCTCCGGATTTTATTTCTTGGGCCTCCCATGTATGTACCAGTCATGTGACCTTGGGCAAGTTACTCAAGTTCTCAGAATCTCAGTTTGTCTGTCTCTCAAACGAGAAGGAAATTCTTGTCTCAGAAGGATGTTTTGAAGGGTGGACATTTTGATGCATACCCAGATAAATATTTCAGGCTTTCCTTCCCTGTACTTTTGGAGAGTGGCAGAGTCATCAGGCAGCTTCTAGTCCTTTAGATCAGAAATCTCTCCCCATTCTTAAAGGGCAATATGATACGCCCAGTTAAAGGTAGAGCCCTGTTTATATACTTAGAAAGAATGCTGGGAACCAGCAGTTAGCGTAATGGCTATGTCGCTGGACTCCCACGTAGTCGACTGCGGTTCGTGTCCCGAACCCGGTGGCTTAAAACTCACGCCGGGCGCGTGTGCGTGTGTGCCCAAGATCCCGAGAGGAGAATGGAGGAGAAGGGATTGCAGCATGACCATCCCCCCTGGGGGGTGATTTCTCGCTTTCTGTCTCTCTGTCTCTCTCTGTCTGTCTGGTGAGCACACGCGCCCTATAACAAAAACCTCTCAAAAAACTAAAAGAAAAGAAAGAATACTGAGCCATTTCATTAGGGCTCAGGTTGTCAAGGCTGCTTTTTCAATATCAACCTTGAGTAAATAATTTGTACCTGTGAGAGGAAAAAAAGTTTCTGCAGGTAAATATGCATTTTCATTTCTTCCTTTTCAGGTCATAGATATTTCCTTGTATGAAATTAAGTCATGGAATCCTATTTAAGCTACAAATGCCTTTTTTTTGGTAATAAAAATGTAAACACAGATCTTTACTTGAGAGTATGTAAATGGAAATTCAGGTGTATGGTAACATGGGACAATCAGAGCTGTGGTTTACCGAGCACCTAGTATTTGTTTGAAACAATAAGGTTTGGATCCATAATTTTGATCTTTTGGTTCAGCCAAATCTTGCATTTTACTCTTTGTGCTAACAAGTCAATAAAACTGTTTTTAAAAATCCAATTCATAATAAATAGTACTGGTATATGTAAGCAGTGCAAAACAACAAAACAAAACAAAAGTCACCTAGTGAAACCTTGACTGAATAATTACATCTTGTTAGTTATACAGCAAACTTCAAAAATCTGACCTGGGAAAACTTAGTCTGGTTAAAACAATCAAATAAGCAAATTGAACAAAATTAAAAGGCAATGTGTGAAATTTCACATAGTAATTTTTTTGTTTTTAAAACATTTTTTGCCATTGAGCATGTGTGTTTGCTGGAGGGAGACAGAGATAGGAGAGGAGAAGTGAGAAATCACCTCCCAGAGGGGATGGTCATGCTGCAATCCCTTCTGTTCCATTCTCCTCTCAGAATTTGGGACACACACAACCATGTGCCCAGCATGATTTTCAAGCCACTGGATCTAGGACTCGAACCAAGGCCAATCATGTGAGAATCCAGCACCTTAACCACTATGCCAAATGCTGGTCCTAATATCTTTTTTTGATTGAACATTTAAAATGGAAAGAACAAATCTTTGTGAAAAAAAGTTAGTTCTGAAAATCTTGGACTGGAAACATTAGATCTGACAAAAATATTGGCCACAAAAAGATGAGTGAGGGGACCAGCAGTTAGTGTAATGGCTATGTCACTGGACTCCCACATAGTCGACCGTGGTTCGTGTCCCGGACCCGGTGGCTTAAAACTCACGCCGGGTGCGTGTGCGTGCGTGCCCAAGATCCCGAGAGGAGAATGGAGGAGAAGGGATTGCGGTGTGGCCATCACCCCTGGGGGGTGATTTCTCGCTTTCTGTCTCTCTGTCTCTCTCTGTTTGTCTGGCAAGCACACACGCCCTATAGCAAAACCTCTCCAAAAAAAAAAAAAAAAAAAAAAGATGAGTGAGGAGTCAGGTGGTGGCTCAGTGGTAATGAACTGTACCTACTTGGAAAAGTTCCTGGGTTTGTGTCTCAAACCTCCCTGAGAATTCTGGGAATATGTGTGTCCACGACCTAAGCTGGCTGAGAAGGGGGTGGATTGTGGTGTGAAGATCTTTTGGCAGTGCCTGTCTCTCACTCTTTCATGGAAGAAATTAATAAATTTTAAGAGTTAGAGAAAAAAGGCAAAGTTAAAAAAAAAAGACAAAATAAACCGAATACCTCCCAATAGCAAGTGCTAAGTTTTATACAACTTGAAGAGCACATAAAATAAATCAATGATCTAAATTTATGCTGTACATTTTATAAGGAAAACATTTCATCACAATTAAAATAAGTTATTAAAACATAAATGAAAATGGAAAAAAGAGTTGGGTATCATTTAACTAAAAATCTACTTAATGGAGTTCACTCTTGATCTCTTTGCGAAACTAGATTAATGTTGATGCAATTCAGACCACCCTGTTCAACATGCTCTGGGGATGTTCTAGCATCTCAAATTCCAAGTCCTTGCCTAGCCTTAGCTTCACTGCCTTTCTTCACCCTGGGAGGGTGTGCTCTAGCCACACTGGCCTCCTTGCTGTTCCTCCAACATGCCAAGCATGGAGTCCTTGACCTGGGGCCTTGCTGTGTTTCTTCTGCTCCCAGATATCATCCAGCTTACTCTATCATCTCAGGGAGTATCCACTCATGTCAACCCTTAGAGAGAACTTCTTGGACTTCCCTACTCATTCTTCATGCCCTTACCTTGCCTTTTCTAAGTCAGCAGTGACTATTTTCTAACATTACTATAGCCATTGATTTATTTTTATACTTCTGACTAGAATGTGAACCTCAAGGGATATGTTTCACTGCTTTCTCTGCAGTGTCTGAAGGGAAGTTTGGCATGCAGGAGCTCAACAATTACTGATTGAACAAATTCCCATGAAAGTATTTGAATCCTTTACCATGAAGACAAAGTTTTTCTTGGAACAAATGCCAAGATCAGAATGTCCAGTGAGTCAAAGTCAAATGGGACCAGGGGGAGGACCCAAACATCCTGCCTCAATAGATCCTGGGCTCAGACTTTAGTGCTGTTCACTGACAGTTCTGATTTTCTTTCTTCTGGGCATTTGGTTAGATTGTATTTCCCCTCCCTTTTGAAGATAGGCCATAGGACTTGACTTGGCCAATGAAATGTACAGAAGGAATGTGTGTTGCTTCCAGGTGAGAACGAGTGAGCAGTTTTACAAGCCCCTTCTCCTTGCTGTAGTGAATAGTGATGCTTTTGACTTTGGTGACTTTATGAGCCTTGGTTTGTTAAGGCTGGCTGACACAGGCTGAAGCTCTCCCACCAACATGGCTTGGACATGAAGCATGAGTCAGAACTATACCTTTGTGGTTTTGGGGCCACTGAGATTTTAGAGTGCTATAGTTTAAATAATGCTTTGTTCTCCAAAGGTTTATGTTTTGGAATTTGGTCCCCAGCACGACGGAGTTAGGAGGTGGTAAGAGCTAGTGGGCAGTGTTTGGATCAGGGAGGCATCACCCTCAGGAGGGAATGCATGCGGTGCCATGAGATGGAGTGAGTTCCATCTCTCAGGAGAAGGGGCTATTCCTGTTATAGCAGGTTGTGATCAAAGGAAGATGCCTGCTCCCAGGTTTCTCTCTTTCTGTGCACCCCGTGCCATTGTCTCTGCCACTGTTGGCCATGCTGTGATGTTGCCCTCCACCTTTGGACTTTCTAGTCTGCAGAATCATAAGCCAAATACGCTTCTGTTCTTCATAAATCACTAGTCTTAGCTATATGTGTTGGTAACGCTGTAGCCTACGATAGGGTTGTTAGTTATACAACCAAATCCCTCCTAACCCAAGGTGTGCACGTGATCTCGTTTAATCTTTGCACTATCTATAGATGGTGGTCATTATTCTTTCCATTTATTACCATGGAAACAGACCTCGCAGAGGATAAACAACCTGCCAAATGTCATGCAGCTTCTGAGTGGCGGAATTGAACGTTTGGATCCAATTCTGAATAATTTCATGGCCTGAACTCTGAAATATAAGCCTGCCAACTTAGTAACTATGGAATATGCTATAGTCCACAGGAGCAAAAACATGTTGTCCTTTATAAGAATGACAATAGGCTCATTCATTAAAATCTGGAGAACCATTTAAATCCTTCTAAAATTAAATGACTTATCAAGGATCTAGAGAGAGATTCATCAGCATTGTAGGTATCAGGCTTTCTCTGACTGTCAGCACATACAATGAATTACTTATGAAAACTTACCTGAAGGCTGGATTTGATGACTCCCAGCTAGTTCCCATTGGGGTGGGATTTTAACTTTTTTACCTATCTCCATTTAGAGTTTTGGAAACCCCATTGGCTTTACTGAAAAACAAAATATGCCAGGACCAGCAGTTGGCGTAATGGCTCTGTTGTTGGACTCCCGTGTAGTTGACTGTGGCTCGAGTCCCAGACCCGGTGGCTTAAACTCACACGGGAGGGTGTGCGTGTGTGCCCAAGATTCCAAGAGAAGAATGGAGGAGAGCGGATTGTGGTGTGGCCATCCCCCCGGGGGGTGATTTCTTGCTTTCTGTCTCTCTGTCTTTCTGGTGAGTGCACGTGTCCTATAGCAAAAACCTCTCTCTCTCACACACACATAAAACACAAAAAGCCCCAAAATATGCCAATTTAAAAAATTTATTGTGGGAGGTATATTTTCTCCCTGTGGGGACGTTAATAAGAAACCAGACTATCTGAGAATCACAGGAGTACATAGATCAGGGCAGGGGACAGCAGGACCTTTGGCATGTGGCTTTGGGCTTCAGAGCCTGCAAAAGCAACCCCCCCTACATACTAAGATGCAGCTCAGACTGACGTGAATATGTTGAGAGTAAGTAAGACCCTATTTCTATGTTTATGTGACTGACACCTTCTTTTCTTTAAATCAGGCAGGAGTTAAGGCCTGTTGTTATGACTGGGATTGGTTTTGATGACAGTGTTCTATATTTCTACTTAGATAAATTATGATTTGAATTTAATTTCCAAGTTAGACGAGGAGAGGATCCTTACTATTTACTCTATATATGGCCTATTTAGGAAAGCAGAAAAAAGTCAAACATAAAGAAAATTACTTTTACAAATTTAGGATGATACAGTCATTATATTTGCAGGAAAAAAAATGTGCTGTAGCAGGTTTATTTCAGGATATCAGCCATAATGTGTGTATGAATATAAACACACCCTATACACACACATTTTATGTAATGAAGTCTAATTAAGAATTGCTGAATTCTTTTTTTTGTGGAGCCATGTGGTTTGATCATGTGTGTGAATAAATTTAAATGTGGGTGATTTAAAAATTTTTTATTCATGTCTTAGAACAGAATAGGACAAGGGAAGGGAAGAGTTCCTCCTGATAAGGGTCAGAATGAGGCTCTTTAAAGACTATCCCAAGATAGTGAAGGTCACATTCATTAGCACAGGGACTTCCACAAACCGGATTTTATAGCTTTATTTCTTTTTCATATTAAAACTCATAAAACACAGGTTAGTCTTTGTTCTACAGAATTCTCCTTCTTTTTCTTTTTCTTTTAAATTTATTTATTTCTTCCAGGAGCGAGAGAGAAAAAAAGAGACAAAGAGCCAGCACCCTCAATGCCATGAATCACGTACTCAGGAAGGTCTCTGGATATGAACCCAGAACCTTCCCCACTGGGGTCAGTCTCACAGAGCATCATTATTTTTTTTTTTAGAGAATTTTGCCTTAGGGCATGTGCGTTTGCTGGAGAAAAAGAGATAGAGCCAGAGAAAGGAGAAGGAAAGTGAGAAATCACCCCCCAGAGGGGATGGCCATGCTGCAATCCCTTCTTCTCCATTCATCTCCCAGGATTTTTGGACACACATTCAC
This sequence comes from Tupaia tana, assembly GCA_026018925.1. Classification (NCBI taxonomy): domain Eukaryota; kingdom Metazoa; phylum Chordata; class Mammalia; order Scandentia; family Tupaiidae; genus Tupaia; species Tupaia tana. Next base: position 15,874,519 of record JAKSZU010000013.1, on the reverse strand, counting down.
ATTCACCGGGTGTGAGTTTCAAGCCACCAGGCCCAGGACTCAAACCCTGGTCTGCCATGAAGGAATCCAGTAACGTAACTGCTATGCCATCTCTTGATCCAAGTATCACATGTTACCACTATGCTGCTGCTTGTTCCTGTGGACCTCTCCTGCTTTATTGTAATGCAAGGGGCTGTCAGGAAGAGGTGCGCCTCTGGACCCATGCAAGGCTCTGTGGGTGGATGGATAGTCTTAAGAAAACATAAGATGAGCTTAGGCTCCAGAGAGTTCTGCCAAGCTCCATGAGCATCAAAGAAAAAAATTGAAATCCTTCTACTAACTAACTTATATGTGTATATATATATAAGATTTTGGTCATAGGGTGTGTGTGTTTGCCAGAGAGAGAGAGACAGAGAGAGGGAAAATGAGAAGTCAACCCCCAGGGGAATGGCCAAATTGTAATCCCTTCTCTTCTACTTACTTCTCAGGATTTTAGGCTTTCATGCAGCCACCAGGTCCAGGACTTGAACCGTAGTTGGTCATGTGGGAGTCTAGCACCTTAGCCACCATGCTACCTGCTGGCCCCTATTTATTTTTAATCTTCAAATTTTTATTTATGTATTTATTTTTGAATTTTAGATCATATTGGTCATTTCACATATGACAGCCTAGGCATTTATTAATATTTTTAAAAAGCAATATATTCGGCAAATATCATGTTCTTACAATCCCAGTTATAAAAGGAACAATAGGGTGAACACCCGGAAGAAAGAATCTCTGACCTTGAAGACAAAAACCTCTGATGTAGTTTAAGCAACCAAAAAGGACAGACCCAAACCAAGCTGCTTGGCTTGAACTTATCAGCATGGACCCTTGCCTAGCCTCCTGTGAGGGATGAAGTGCTCTCACACGTTCAAGAACCAATACTTGGTTCCTGCAATTACAGAGTTAAAAGAAGCAACAGGGAGACTCTACAACTCCATAGATAGAAGATAGGAGCTGCTGGGACCAGCAGTTAGCATAATGGCTATGTCGCTGAACTCCCATGTAGCTGACCGTGGTTCGAGTCCTGGACCCGGTGGCTTAAACTCAAGCCAGGCGTGTGTGCATGCATGCCCAAGATCCCGAGAGGAGAATGGAGGAGAAGGGATTGCGGCGTGGCCATCCCCCCCCCCCCCCCCCCCCCCCCCCCCCCCCGTGGGGTGATTTCTCGCTTTTTATCTCTCTGTCTTTCTGGCTAGCACACGCGCCCTATAGCAAAAACCTCTCAAAAACAAAACAAAACAAAAAAACAAAACAAAACAAAAACAAAAAACAAAACAAAAAAGAAGATAGGAGCTGCTGACCCATGTGTACTGACGATAGTCTGCCCTTCACCCATCCAGGACCAATAGGCAGGCCCAAGCCCAAGCCAAGCTGCTCACTTGAGATCATCAACAAGGACCTATGCCCAACCTGCTCTGGAAGAGGAGGGCTCTCTGGCCTATCCAGTACTGGGCGAAGTGCTCTACCCCTTACATTTTACCTGTCAGATCAACCTCCATAGATTTGGGTATAGAAGAACCAAACACCTGAAAATAGGGAACTCTGGAGGAATTCTTTCCCCATGTTTCCTTTAAGGGTAAAAGGAGAGAAACTTCCCTCTGAAAAGCTGGACCCTAGACTTCTACTGTGGATTCTACACTCCCACCCTGAGTACAGGAGGAAAATTGGCACAAAGCTTACACATATCACAGAGAAGTGCAGGAACACACAGCTATAGAAACATACTTCAAAGAAGTATTGGTTTGTCAGAAAAGTCATGATGTATTTCTCTATGCAAAAATGTGTCACAAGTTTTCTGACAACTCAATAGTAAGAAGTGATATATCACCAGATAACTAAAAATCAAAGTAGAGCCCCAAGAAATAGGAGAAAATCAGGAAATATCTACCCCCCTCAGAGGATCATAACTCTTCAATGAATAAAATGCAAGAGATTGCAGAAATGTCAGAAAAAGAATTCAGAATATTCATGGTAACAAAACTCCATGAGATGCAAGAGAAAAGAAACAATTCCAGGAAATGCGAAAGCACTTTCATGATGACCTGAAGGAGGAACTCGATAAAGAGACACACTGAAAAAGAATCCAATATAATTTCTGGAGATAAAGAATATGACTTGGAAAACAAAAACTTCCCTCACAGGTATCAACAGATTAAAACACCCAGAAGAAAGAATCTCTGACCTTGAAGACAAAAACTTCGGATTTAGTTTAAGTAACTGAAAAGAACAGAAGAATAACCACTAAAAGTGAGGACAATATACAGGAAATTCTAGGCACCATTAAATGTTCAAATATCTGCATCATAGGTGTTCCAAAAGGTGAAGAGACAGTTAAAGACATAGAAAACACCTTTCACAATATATTAGCTGAAAAATTTCTAAATTTAGAGAGGCATGTGGACATCCAAATCTAGGAGATACAAAGGACACCCATATTATAGAAATAACATAAGAAGATCCTGTCCAGGGTCAGAAGATAGCATAGTGGTTGGGACACTAGACTCCCACATGACTGACTGTGGTTCAAGTCCTGGACCTTGTGGCTTGAAACTCACATGGGGTGCATGTGTGTGCATGCCCAAAATTCCAGGAGGAGAAGGGATTATGATGTGGCCATTCCTCTTGGGGGGTGATTTTTCATTTTCTCTCTCCCTGTCTCTCTGTGTCTCTGGTGAGTGCACATGCCTAAAGCAAAAATCTCTCTAGGAAAAAAAAAGATCCTCTCCAAAGCATATCATAGCCAAATGGTAAAAATTAAAGACAAAAAAAGTATTTTGAAAATGGCAAGAGAGAAATACCAAGTTACTCACAGAGGTAAGACTAACATTGGATTTCTCAACTGAAACAATGTAGGCAAGGAAAGAATGGGAAGGCATATTTGAAGCTCTGAAAGAAAAGTAATTTAAGCCAAAAGTACTATGCCAGTAAGATTGTCTTTCAAATGAGAAGGAGAAATAAAATCATTCTCAGATAAACATATGCTGGAAGAATTCACTAAAATGAAACTGGTTCTTCAGAAAACACTTAAGGGGCTACTACACCAGAAAAACTAAAGGTAGACAAATAGAAGTAAGAGAACATAAAACAACTAGAAATAAAAGTCCATACATATTTAAAATAATATTAAATATTGGGACTAAATGCAGATTCAACTATTTTACACAGAAATGGATCTAAATACAATTTCACCAATTATTTAATAGATGGTTGTCTCCACAGGTTTAAATGTGTATATTTATTATAACCAGTACTCATTGTGTAAAACTAGAAAATAGAGGAAAAGTACAAAATTGACAAGTAGCTAAGTCTTTCTTTGGAAGGAATTTATAAAGGCTAAAATCAAGAACTCTGTAAAGCCTATAAATCACCAAGTCACTGGCTTTATTGTGTCTTCACTTTTAAACATCTCTTTAAAATTATGTTTTAGCTTTGCTTTTTCGAGGACTTATTTCTTTATGCACAGTACAGTATTATGGTCTTACAAGAACTCACAGTATGTGAATAAAAGTGTTCTTTTCCCATTTCTGTCTTTTTTTTTTTTGGAGAGGTTTTTGGTATAGGGTGCGTGCGCTCGCCAGAAAGATGGAGAGAGACAGAGAGACAGAAAGTAAGAAATCACCCCCCCAGGGGGGATGGCCACACCGCAATCCCTTCTCCTCCATCTTCCTCTTGAGATCTTGGGCGTGCACGCACACATGCCCAGCATGAGTTTAAGCCACCGTGTCCAGGACTTTAACCACGGTCGACTACATGGGAATCCACCGACGTAGTCATTAGATCATCTGCTTTTCCTATTTCTTTCTAATGAACTCTTGTTATGTATAATTTTATCTATTTCTAACTGGTCAATGATTGATACCCACAGAGTTTTTCAGATTATAAACTTTTTTCTCTCACAGTCTTTTACATGAAAATTACAAATTTTTCTTTCATTGACCATGTTAAGATTATCTTTGGTAATTTATGAGATGGTTTGTTGCCTGATTATTTATTTATTTACTTTTGGGAGACTTTTGTTATAGGGCACGTGTGCTCAAGAGAGAGACAGAGAGGGAACCAGCAGTTAGCGTAATGGCTATGTCGCTGCACTCCCATGTAGTTGACCGTGGTTCATGTCCCGGACCCAGTGGCTTAAAACTCACGCCGGGCGCGTGTGCTTGCGTGCCCAAGATCCCGAGAGGAGAATGGAGGAGAAGGGATTGCGGCGTGACCATCCCCCCAGGGGGGTGATTTCTCGCTTTCTGTGTCTCTGTCTCTCTCTGTCTGTCTGGCAAGCGCCGCGCCCTATAGTGAAAACCTCTCCAAAAAAAAGAGAGAGACAGAGAGACAGTAAGAACTCAGTCCCTGGGGGGATGACCATGCTGCAATCTCTTCTCCTCCACTCTCCTCCTGGGATTTTGGGCACACATGCACATGTACCCGGTGTATTTCAAGCCACCAGGTTCAGAACTTGAACTGTGACTGGCCACGTGGAGTCCAGCAACATAACCATTATGCCATGTGCTGGTTCCTATTGCCTGTTTTTTTATCAGTATGTTTTTCTCTAGAACTGTATCACACGGTAAAGAACATCACAGACAATTCAGTATACGCTTGCAGAATAACCATGGGAGGAGGTTTTGACTGTTTACAACATAATATGATGTTAAGTGTTGAAGGTGATGAATATGTTTATATCCTCAACTTGTTTATTACATTATATACATGGTTTTTTTTTTTTTTTTTTTCTTTTAAGAGGTTTTTGCTATAGGGTGTGTGTGCTCGCCAGAAAGACAGAGAGACAGAGAGATAGAAAGTGAGAATTCACCCCCAGGGGGGATGGCCATGCCACAATCCCTTCTCCTCCATTCTCCTCTCAGGATCTTGGGCACACATGCTCACGTGCCCGGCGTGAGTTTTAAGCCACCAGGTCCGGGATGTGAACCGCGGTCGACTACGTGGAAGTCCAGTGACATAGCCATTACGCTAACTACTGGTCCCTGAAGACCATTCTGTATCCTACAAAGATGTGTAAAGATCATATGTAAATCATAAATGAAAATAAGTATTTAAAAAGAAAAATGTAATAAATTTGACTTTTCTCCTTCCAAAATGGGAAATCCAACTTAGTTAAGGAAAATTTTACTTATTTTTGCATACATGTTGGTTATTGGGACTTACAGTTCTTTAAATTATGACATCAGTAAAAATAATTAATGTTAACTGTTAGTACATATAAGAAAACAGTTTTCAATAATATAGTAAGCAAGAAACAAAAACTGACCACAAAACACCGTTTTTTTTTAAAAAATTAATTATTTTATTTATTCATTCATTTATTTTTTAGTCTGACCAGAGAGAGACAGAGGGTGAGAGTGAGAGAGAGAGGAAGTGAGAAAGCAAGCCACCAGATTCAGGACTCGAACTCTGGTCAGCCATGTGGGAATGTCCAGCACCTTAACCACCACGCCACCTGCTGGTCCCAAAACACCCAGTTTTAAAGTAATTTTCAAATAGAGAAATTATTATAGTACATTTTATCCCCAACAGCTCTGAGCCTATTAATAGAGTGCTTCTGTACATACAAAGATACAACAAAATGGTACTGTATTTATCGCAACAACAAATTAAAAGTTGTCATAATGTATGTAACTTAAATACCCCCTCCCTTTGATTTAGTGGTTTCCTATTTTTAAACAGAAATTCTGCTCTTCACTGTAGAAAGATGAAGTCCTCTTGTCAAAAGGTACATTCTTTTATGCACACACACACACACACACACACGTGATTTTTTTTTTTTGAGAGTTTTTTTCGCTATAGGGCACGTGCGCTCGCCAGACAGACAGAGACAGAGAGACAGAAAGCGAGAAATCATCCCCCCAGGGGGGATGGTCACGCCGCAGTCCCTTCTCCTCCATTCTCCTCTCGGGATCTTGGGCACGCACACACACACACACCCGGCGTGAGTTTTAAGCCACCAGGTCCGGGATGTGAACCGCGGTTGACTACGTGGGAGTTCAGCAGCATAGCCATTACACTAACTGCTGGTTCCCCACACATTATTTTTAATACAATCAATCACTGTGAATCATTACAATAGGCAAAATAAATTTTCCCAGCATGAATACACCGTGTATTAGTTCAGCTAAAGGTATTATCATATGCATTATCGTCTTTGAGGATGACTGATATCAAACTATGTGTTATCATCATCCTTGTCATCTTGTTCTTAAAGTGTCGATTCCAGGGGCCATTAGGTGGCAAGGTGGTTAAGGTGCTGGACAACCATATGGCTGACTATGGTTCGAGTCCTGGACCTGACAGTTTGCTTTCTCACTTTCTCTCTCTCTCTCTCTCTCTCTCTGGTGAGTGCGTGTGTCCTATAGCAAATAAAAAAAAAAAAAAAAAAAAAAAAAAAATAATAAATTAAACAATTTATAAAGATGTCAATTCCATGTTCTCTAGGTTAGTGTCCAAAACTCCATGTCTCCTAGTCTTTCAGTTTCTTCATCTCACTCCGACTGTCCTGACCATAAAGTCCAGCACCACCATGCTGCTCTCCACCGTCAGCACAGACAGGGCCTGCAGCGTCATAGGCTTGTCACCAGGCTTGGGGCTCACAGAGAGGCTGCCATTCATAGGGCTTTACCCCAGCTTCTCTCCATGTTTGTCTGCTGCAGGCTTTGCTCTGGGGCTGCTGCCATTGATCTATTATTATTATTATTATTATTTTTTGAGAGGTTTTCGCTATAGGGTGCGTGCGCTCGCCAGACAGACAGAGAGAGACATAGAGACAGAAAGCGAGAAATCACCCCCCAGGGGGGATGGTCACGCCACAATCCCTTCTCCTCCATTCTCCTCTCGGGATCTTGGGCACGCATGCACACGCGCCCAGCGTGAGTTTTAAGCCACCGGGTCCAGGACGCGAACCGCGGTCGACTACGTGGGAGTCCAGCGACATAGCCATTATGCTAACTGCTGGTTCCCGATCTATTATTATTTTAAAAATTTACCATAGGGCATGTGTGTTTACTGGAGAGAAAGAGAAAGAGGAAGAGAGAGAGAAAAAGCAAGAAAGCACCCTTCAAGGGACATGGCCACGCTGCAATCCTTTGTCTTCTCCTTTCGAGATTTTGGGTTTGCTCACACATGTGACAGGTGGACTTTCTGAGCCACTCAGTGCGAGATTCGAACCACATAGTTGACCATGTGGGATCTAGCTGCCTTAACCACCATGCCACTGGCTGGCCCATGAACACATTTTATTTTAAAGAAAGGTAGGTAAAGGATCCTCATTAAGACAAAAGCAATTGTGGGCAGTAATGAAAAGTGAGAGAAGAGAAAAATCAATAATCCTCTGTGGCTCCGTATACCATTCTCTGTGGTCAGGAATCAGGTTTTATTGTGTGCATGTGTCTGTATGTGTGACTGATTACACACACTAGTCTTGTAGGAGGGAGTTGGGACATAACACAGACAGTAGCAGAGAGATTGACACAGTTCATGCCAAACAGTGTGTGACCGAGTCCCTGTAAAGAGATGAGCCCCATCAAAGGGGAGATGGGGCTTTGTTCTGAAGAAGGAGGGCTGAGTCTAGAAAGAGTAGCAGTCCTGAAGCCTCATTATTATTTTTTATACATTCAATCACTATATATCATTATAGCATGCAAAACGAATTTTCCCAGTATGAATACACTGTATTAGTCCAGTTATAGATACTAAGTGTATGATAATACATGTTATGTGTATGATAATATCTTAGGTGACTACAGGTCTTCAATGGCCCACTGGCAAGTGCTGTGGTTTGAGTGGTGTTCCCCGGGGAAAATATGTTTATGTTCTAACTGCTAATTTCCTTATTTGAAATTAGGGTCTTTGCAGATGTAATCAAGCTCACAAAAAAAAAAAAAAAAAAATCAAGCTATGATGAGATACCAGATTAGAGTGGTGCTCTGAGCTGAATGTGTCCTTCCAAAATTGGTATGTCAAAATCCTAACACCCTAGGACCAGCAGATGGTGTAATGGCTATGTCGCTGGACTCCCACGTAGTCGACCGCAGTTCGAGTCCCAGACCCAGTGACTTAAACTCACGGCAGGCATGTGTGTGTGTGTGTGTGTGTGCCCAAGATCCTGAGAGGAGAATGGAGGAGAAGGGATTGTGGTGTGGCCATCCCCCCGGGGGGTGATTTCTTGCTTTCTGTCTCCCTGTCTCTGTCTGTCTTTCTGGTGAGCGCACGTGCCATATATATATATATATATATATATATATATATATATATATATGTGTGTGTGTGTGTGTGTGTTCATATATATATATATATATATGCATATATATATATAAACAACCTCTCAAAGAAACAAAAAATCTAATCCCCCAAGGTGATGGCATTCGGAGGTGCTGCTTTTAGGAAGTGATAAGTTCATCAGAGTGGAGACTTCATGAATGAGATCAATACCCTTAAAAGAGAGAAAAAAGGAGGTTTGTTTTATCTCCTCCACCAACTGAGATCACAGCAAGAAGGCTGCTGTCCAGGGAGCGGGCCCTCACCAGACAGAGATATGCCAGTAACTTGATGTTGGACTTTCAGCTTCCAGAACTGTGAGCAATAAATTTCTACTATTTATAAGGCATGCAGCTTGTGGTATTTGGCGATAGCAGCCCCAAAAGATCAGCAGGTGGACTCTAATTCAACAGTGATAAGAAGAGGTAAGAAGACCACGTGATGATGGAGGCAGAAGTAGAAACGACGCAGTCGCAAGCCTAGGGATGGCAAGGACTGTGCAGGAAGGACCAGACCAGGAAAGACTTTCCCTAGAAACTTGACTTTAGACTTCTGGCTTCTAGTGCTGTGAGAGCATAAATTTCGTTCATTTTGAGCCATATTGTGTGTGGTTTGGGTACAGCAGCCCTACAAGACCAAGACCTAAAGCAATGGGCCATTAGTGCCAGCCTCCGGGCGTTGGGAAAAGGTGAGCAGCTCACGATCGATAAGTGATGTGTGAGGTGAGGACACAGAGGTGCTTGGAGGTGAGATGGCAGTCACGCAGCCTTTTGACAGTGACGCCAGGTGCACAACTGCAGAGGCTGCTGGGAAGTGAGTTCTGATTTCTCATTCCTTGGGATTAGGGAATGATTTCTCGTCTGGTTGCAGGAACAGATAGTGCTCAGGTATTCAAGGTCAGCTTCCTCACCCTCCAACATCTATCATTCTTTGTGATAGGTTGGTTGTATGTTCCAGAGGTGGTCACGAGAGTAGCTCCCATCCCACTTGCTCTCACTCTTCACATCATGCAGCGAGGCCCAAGTCCCTCCTCTGGAATCTGGACAAGTTTATGAAATCCATGTAATGAATAGAATGTGGCAGAAGTGGGACCTCACGGTGCTAACTGTGATGCTCAGTGATGCTGACCCACATGAGAAGGCTCCTGGTTCATGTCTGGGCATGTCCCAAGTATGACTGGCACTTTCGTGTCTATGGACTGGGGCTGGTTGGAGCTAATGGTGGATCCAAACCCTGTTAGGATGGTGTCCCTCTCTCTGCTCCTCTCTCTCTCTCTCTCTCTGTCCCTTATGGAAGAAAATGAATAAACTTACAAAAAATAGGGCAAATCAATGCATGATTTCAGGGTTGGGCAATGAGAAGCAATACCTCTTACCGCCTGTGTTCTGGAACTGTAGGCTTTTCTGGACTCCAGATGCTTTGTGGGGAAGCTCAAACTAGCCTACACTGAGAGACCACATGGAGAAGCCCAAAAACTATGTGAACAAAGTGGGAATCTGGGCCACTCACCCCTACCCCTGGCCCTTCTCTCCAACCAGCACAGTTCTAGCCATGATCAGATCATGAACCAAAGCCATTTAACCAAGTTCTTGAATTACTCCTGACATGCACAAGCTGTGAGCCACAATAAAATAATTGTTTTCTGGGGTCAGTATATGACATGGTTGTTAAGGTATTGGACTTTCACATGGCCAGCCACAGTTCAAGTCCCAGGCCTGGTGGCTTAAAAATTATGCTGGGTGCATGTGTGTGCGTGCCCAAAATCCCAGGAGGAGGATGGAGGAGAAAGGTTTGCAGTATGGCCATGCCCCCTGGGGGATTATTTCTCACTTTCCTTCTCTCTGTGTTTCTCTCAGTCTTCTCTGGTGAGCACATGAGCCCTATGGCAAAAACCTAAAAAAAAAAAAAAAAAAAAAAGATTTTATTTTTAAAGACACTTAATTTTAAGGTGTGTTTTTATGCAACAATATCAACTGAAACTGCTTTGAAACCTTGAGATCAACTGCCATTTTCCCCATAAACCTTATCTGACTCTAGAGACAACAAATGTCTTCCTCAAAAATCCCTTTCCTCATATAGTCATTGCCTTGTCCTGTTCTCAGCAACAAATGAATCTCTGGGGACCAGGTATCACTCTCCTTGGGACCAGGGTTTGTGCTCAGTGATGGTGGTGAGGTTGACCTAAAGATCCTGGGTGTTCCCACGATCCTGCTGGCTGAGGTTATGGAGGATCATGGTGCCATCCTGTTAGGGGTACCTGTTTCTCTCTCTCTCACATGAGAGAAATTATACAACCTTAAAAAACAAATTTAAGGAGTGGTGCAGTAGTAACACAGCACTCTGTGATGCTGCAGCCACGTGATAAGGTCCTGGGGTCACTTCCTGAGGTCTCCCTCTACGTGCCAGGCATGAACACATATGTCCACAAATCAAAGCTGGCTGAAGTTTGGGGTGGATTGAGATGTGGAGACCCCATTAGGGGGGCTCTCTCTTTCTCTATCTGTTTTTTTTTTTTTTTGTGTGGAGTAAACAAACTTAAAAAAAAAGCTATCAATCATATTTTGTACTAGAGAGTACTAAAAGCATAAAGACTTTTTATTGGGTCATTTAAAAAGTCATGACACATTTTTTGCATAGAAAAACATAGAAAAATATGTCATAATTTTTCTGATGACCTGATAGTCACTTCAATTTATCAAAAACATTGTTAAAATAGAAGTCGAAATTTTGTGTACAGGTGCTTCCTGGATCTCTTTGCTTCTGTAGGTTTAACCAAAATTCATCAAACCTATACATGTTCCTATTCTTTTCATATGCATAGATTTCACATTAAGAAAAAAATATCTCAGTGCTTTATAGCCTTTGCAGTTGACGGAGTGTGGTGAAGTCTTTAAGTAAAGAGTCCATCTCCAAAACAGAACAAATAATAAAGCAAAGTGTGGGATTCTGCAGTCAATATGGTCGATAATGCTGGCATTGTTTACAACCAATCACTTACCAGGATGACAGGACCAATGGAGAAAGGAAATTACCCACCCGCCCACATAATTGCACCAATTGCTAGAATCGGTTAATAGGCCATAAAAAAATCAATCCAAGAGAAGAAGCATAAAGAGATACATAGGACAGTATTGGCCTTTACTTACGGCCACATTTGAGCATCTTAGAAAGCAGAATGGTATTTCTTATAAATTATCTTGTCAGTTTCTGTTTTTGTGCTTTCTTTTTATTGGGAGTAAGTTTTTTATTTTTATTTTTTAATTTTTAAAAATACTTTGTGTTTATTTTAAATTAAAAATATAATTTGGTGCTGGCAGGTGGCTGGATCCACATGGTTAACTGGATGGTTTGAGTCCCAGACCCAGCAGCTTAGAAAACATGCTGAGTGCATGTGTAGGTGTGCCCAAAATCCTGAGAGGAGAATGGAGGAGAAAGGAATTGAAATGTTGTCATGCGCCTGTGGATGATTTCTCATTTTCCCTCCCTTTCTCTGTTTCTCTCCTGTGAGTGTGTGTGCCCTATGTAAAAAGGAAAAAAAAATGATCACAGAGCACATATTCTCACTAGAGAGACAGAGACAGAGAAAGAGAGAGAGAGAGAGAGAAAGAGAGAGAGAGAGAGAGAAATAAGAAAGCATTCCTCATGGGGGAGTAATTTTATAATCTCTTCTTCATTTCTCCCTACATGTGCATGTAGGCACATGTCCCTGGCATGTTTCTTTTTTTTTTTTTTTTTGAGAGGTTTTTGCTATAGGGCGCGTGCGCTCGCCAGACAGACAGAGAGAGACATAGAGACAGAAAGCGAGAAATCACCCCCCAGGGGGGATGGTCACGCCGCAATCCCTTCTCCTCCATTCTCCTCTCGGGATCTTGGGCATGCACGCACACGCACCCGGCGTGAGTTTTAAGCCACCGGGTCCGGGACGTGAACCGCGGTCAACTACATGGGAGTGCAGCGACATAGCCATTACGCTAACTGCTGGTTCCCCCTGGCATGTTCCTCAGGCTACCAGGTTGGTACTCACACTACACAGTCAACCATGTGGAATCCATCCGTCTTAACCACCAGGCCAGGGACCGGCTCATGTTTTGTGTTTTGGTCATTATACTGGGTTGTTGGAGATTCTGTGGGAAGGAATGGTACATGGTGGAGAAAAGTGTACTTTCCTGTGCACTATGTGAAGGTCTTAAATTTCTTATGTAACTTGTCTCATTTAATCTCAAGTACCTTCTACCCCAACGAGGTAATTACTATTGTTAGCTCTTTTTTTTCTTCCTTCCTTCATTTCTTCCTTTCTCTTTCTCTTTCTCTTTCTCTTTCTCTTTCTCTTTCTCTTTCTCTTTCTCTTTCTCTTTCTCTTTCTCTTTCTCCCTCCCTCCCTCCCTCCCTCCCTCCTCCCTCCCTCCCTCCCTCCCTCCCTCCCTCCCTCCCTCCTTCCTTCCTTCCTTCCTTCCTTCCTTCCTTCCTTCCTTCCTTCCTTCCTTCCTTCCTCTCTCTCTCTCTCTCTCTCTCTCTCTCTCTCTCTCTCTTTCTTTCTTTCTTTCTTTCTTTCTTTCTTTCTTTCTCTCTTTCTCTTTCTCTCCCTCCCTCCCTCCCTCCCTTCCTCCCTTCCTTTTTCCCTTTCTTCTTATTGTCAATTTTTTTTATTACTACATACATCACACATTTCTTATAGAAAATACTTTTTGGGAAAAATAATTATAATTCATTTATGTCCTTTCCCTCAGTAAATTTTTCTATGCAGATTAAAAAAATAAATTTACCAGAAGGCACATGTGTTCACAGAGAGTAGAGACAGAGAGACAAGCTAGAAAACCTCCCCCTTTCCATGGAGCATGGTCATGCTCCAATCCCTTCTCCTCCATTTCTTCCTTTTTGGGGGACTTTGGGCACCTGCATACACATGCCCAGCAGGTTTCTCAGGCTGCTGGGTCTGGGACTCTAACTGAGAGGTTAGCCATATGGGACTCAGCTACCTTAACCACCAGGTCATGAGTTGACCCTGTATGTATCTTTTGACCTCTTGAATAAAAATAGTCATAGAATATTTCTATCTGTAATCTTATTTCTAATTTAGACTATGTTGAAGGAAGGCCTTCTGTGATAATATCCAGGTTCTTGGTGGTTTGGACAAAGAATTGCACCAATAGCAAAGGGAGAAGGTAGTTGATGTAGAAGTGAAAGTATATTCCTGAGAGGTAGGAGTGGGCCTGAATGGACAGAAAGAGTGGCTCAAAAGTCCCTGGCAGTGGGAACCAGCAGTTAGCGTAATGGCTATGTCGCTGGACTCCCACGTAGTCGACCGCGGTTCGCGTCTCGGACCCGGTGGCTTACAACTCACGCTGGGCGCGTGTGCGTGCGTGCCCAAGATCCCGAGAGGAGAATGGAGGAGAAGGGATTGCGGCGTGACCATCCCCCCTGGGGGGTGATTTCTCGCTTTCTGTCTCTATGTCTCTCTCTGTCTGTCTGGCGAGCGCACACGCCCTATAGGAAAAAAAAAAAACCTCTCAAAAAAAAAAAAAAAAAGTCCCTGGCAGTGACATTCTGTGATGTTTATGATTTTTTAATCTAGATTGTGCTGGTTGATCATTGACTGGACCCAACCAATTATCATCTCATTGGCTCTATCAAATGTGACTGGGCCCGCAGACTTACCTCACTGGTATATCAAATGTGGCTTAGTCAGCTAGATATCCCATACTAATCTCCTGCCTACATTATCTTGGGCAGGGAATTTCCTTCACTGATCATTATTTTAAAAAATCTAGCCACATGGGTCAATACTCCAGCCCCTTTACCTGCTTCTAGTTGCTAGCTTTCTCCTGCCTTATTTTCCCCCTGAAAGGTATGATCCTCATAAATCTTTTAGGGGAGCTGAAAGATGATAGTCCTTCTTCTGTAACTGCTTCGTGCTAAAAGGGGCATTGGCTCTACCTCTGATGGATCATGGAACTCTCACCCTATCTGATCTAGGTGGGAGAGTGGGGCCAGGGCAGGTTGTTGAGATAGTTCTGAGGTGTGTCATTAGGAGGGCTGTCACTGGTGCTGGATGACCTACAGTAGGACTTAGCAGAGGTCCCAAGGGGTTGCTTTCCCTGTTGTATGGTCATTTGCAATTTTATAGCTTCATGTCCTTTTTGGCCTCAGGATCATTTCCTTGGCTGAGTGTCTTCGGCAGGACTAAGAGACTCTAGGATCCTTGGAGTCCTTCTGAGAGCTATGACCTATTCTTCCTTTTGTTTTGCAGTTTCTTTAAGTTTTCCAGTGGGGAAGATGAGTCTTTGCTACATGATTGGAGTAACCTAAAGAGGCAGACTCCTGGGCTGACTCACCACGATACTTGTTTAAGGCTGGTTTCTGTGATAATATCCAGATTCTTGGTATTTCAGACAAAGAATGAAATGAAACATGCCAACAGTGAAAAGAAAAGGTAGTTTATTCAGTCGAAGTGGAAGTACCCTCCTGAGAGGTAGGGATAGACCTGAGTGGACAGAGAAAGAGTGGCTCCAAAGGCCATTAGCTTCATTCTACAGAGGAGAAAACTGATGGTCTGAGTAGGCATTTTAGTTGCCACACAACCAAAGAGGAAATAAAAAATCCCATCTGTCTGATCCTTTGTCTTTTGAACAAGTCCACAATTTCTTATCCAAATGGTTTGGAGCCAGATGTGCTTTGAAATTCAGTAGGGTAAAGAGTGGGACTGTGATGCATAGTCTATACATTACTTAATACTCCCCGTGGGGTTTGGAGTAGTACCCTGTAACCAAATCCATGAATATTTTAGCACTGAAGCAACAATCCAACTAAATGGGATAAATAAAAGGTACAAAATATTGTATGCTTTGGTTGCCACATGATTTTTGGCTTATTTTATTGTTATTTTTTAACTTTCAAAAGTTTTGGATTTTCTGTATAAGGAATTGAGGGTCTGTGTCAAACTAGCTTTGAGGGCTGAGTCTGTGTAGATTGATCTTTTTGGTCAAGAAACTGAAATGGAGCAAGCTAAAGCTAAAATAAAACATGACAAAAACCAACCATCCAAACAAGCAAATAAAATCTGAAATCTAGTTTTTGTTATTGGCCATATTTATAAACATTTGTCATTAAAAAAATGAAAATTGCTTTGAGGATAAATTGGGAACAGAACCCTAACAGTCCTTCACAAACAACCAAGCACAGAGATGCGAGAAGACAAAGAATCTCCCTACGGTCTTCACAAACACATCTCATCCAAAGCCCATTGAGCTGTAATTCTAAACGGCACTCCACATAGAGTGGCCATTTGGACTATTCATGAAACTGAGACTGCTTCTCTTTTCAGATCTCTCCTCTGAGGATTGATGGGGGTATCAAGGAGTCACTGGTATTTGTCCCAAGTAATTGCATTGACCCTTAGAAGAAAAGGTTAGTTCAGCTAAAATGCAATTTTTATGTGAAAGGCCAGACTCCATTCTAGAACATGTAGTTTTCTTGGAGAATGAGGTTGCAGCCCTTGTTCTATATTCCATGGCTCTCTATGGTACAAGATAAACTGATCATTTCTGCTTAATCCACATCATCCCAGGAGCTTCATCCCTCTTGTGGTGCCTTTGACCACCCTCCCTCTAACCTGTGCTAAGTTAGGCCCTTGCCTGACTCCTGGGATTGATCCCATAAGCCCTTGGACCAGCCTGCAGGTAGTCACAATTGGTTGGGCCACACTGGATCAATCTCACTTTTCTTTCTTGTATATTAATTATAAGACACAGAAACTGAGTCAAGCAAGTGGTTCAAGTTTGCAAGTCACAACCATAAGTACTCTCGCATTTTCTTCACTCTGTTGTGTGGTAACAGAACAGAAACTGAGTGACTGATCCTCAAGGAAGGGATGTAGTGGAGAAGGATGGGAAGGGTATCGAGGCCTGGTAAATCTTTGAGGACAGAATGCCCAAGATCACCTAAATAACTTAGAGACCAGGCATTGATGGGAACGAGTGCTTGACAGCTCTTGGAAATTCCTATTATTATTTTTGGACTTTTAGCTTAGAGAAGCCACTAAGAACTTGTCTGTTCATGGACCAGCAGGTTGCATGGTGGTTAAGGCACTAGATTTGCACGTGGCTGACGATGGTTCAAGTCAATCTGGTAGCTTGCTTTCTCACTTTCCCCTTTTTTCTCTCTTGGTTTCTGTCTTTCTCTGGTGAGCACATGTGCCCTAGAGCAAATCAAATAATAATAATAATACTGATAAAATTAAATAAGATAATTATCATCAATTAAAAAAAAGATCTTGTCTGTAACAGCTGCTGCCTCAGACCCCAGGTAGTCTATAAATGCTTCCTTCCAATCCACTGTCTCATCTTTTGGAGAAAGCACCACAGTGGAATTGGGTCCAGAACCTTTCCCACATTTTAAAGCGAGGACTGGAACAGATTAATATTCTCCAAGGTATAGTATGTGTATTACTGGTTGTTTACAGGTAATTTTAGGAAGTATAGGAGTAAATTTTTTTGGCATTTATTTTCATATGTATTAGACAAACCTACCATTTATATATTATATAATATTGTAATGTGTAGTATACATTATATTTTAGTCAGGGAGGATTAGGCTATGCTGTGTAACAAATAGACTACTATGCAGGAAAGGAGTAACTAAGCAGGTCTGAGTAGTCCAAACCTGGCATATTTCAAAGAAGAGGACTTTAGAATGTGCCAAGTTAGGCCCTTGCCTGACTCCTGGAAGATATCCTATTAGCCCTTGGAACATCCTGCTTGTTAAGAATGTTTTTTTGTGATTGAGGACTTGAGCCATATCAGAGAATTAAGCTATCAGTGTGATTTATAATGGGATCTTTAGTCATACATATCAACTTGACCTCTCAGAGAGATGGAACGAAGGTCTATTGGGCATTCAGCCATGCCTGTGTGATCAACCACTGGTAAACACCCTGGATACCAAGAGTCAGGTGAGTTTTTTTGGTGGACAATATTTAATGTATATTGACTCATATTATTTCTGGGAGAATTCAGTACTGTCCACCTGACTCAGCTTGGTGAAGGCAACTGAAAACTTATACCTGGTCTTCCCCAGACTCTCCCCAATATGCCCATTTCATTGCTGATATTAATCCCTGTCCTTTTACTATAATAAACTATAATAAAATTTTTTAAAGTTTAAGGATAGTGAATCATTGAACTAGAGTGGTCTTAGGGACCAGACACACCTACAAAATCTTTATTTTTTTTCCCCCAAAGATTTACTTATTTATTTCATGGTTGAGAGAGGTGGAGAGAGAGACATATGTAAATATATTAGCTCAACAGGTCCCCAGTGCGGTTATCCACCCCTAGTTAGCCCTGTGAATCATGGGCACATGTATGCCCAGTGTATTCAGGGAGGTCTCTGGATATGACCTGACAACCTTCCCACATGGGTCAACATAGCAGAGTGTTGTGTTTTAACACTGTGCCATCATCTGTCCTCATAAATACAAATTTTAATGGCTTAACACAATAGAAGTTTACTTGCTGGGCTAGCCAATGGCAGGGTGATTAAGAAGGCTGGATTCCACATGGCTGACTATATGGTTCAGGTCCTAGACTCAGTGACTTGAAAAACACAACATGCGAGTGTGAATATGTTCCCAAAATCCCAAGAAGAGACAGGATGAAAAAGGATTGTATTGTGGCTATCCCCAAGGTGTACCTTCTCACTTTCTCTGTCTTTCTCTTTTTGTCTCTCTCCAATGAGCTCATGTTTCATATAGAAAAACTAAAAAAAAAAATAATAACTACTTGCTGTTTACACAATGTCTGACACGGAAACTCAATGCACTTGAATCTGGACTCTGCCATCTCAGAGTTCACGAATGGCAGAATGAGAACAAGATAGAACATGTAGGACATTTTAAGGTTTAAACATGTAAGTTTAAGTACCACTTCTGCCCAGATCCCACTAGCCAGAAACACATGGCGCCAATCTAATGCAGAGAAGGTTGGGTAGGGTAATCTTTTTCAGTTGTCAAGGTGAAATAAAATTGGTCAATATCTAACTAGTCTTTATCACACATACCAAATCCTTGATTTCATGGATTTTGTGTGTGTGTGTGTGTGTGGGGGGGTGTTTTATTAGTAGGGTATTGTTGTGTTGAGATCCTCCTGCCTCAGCCTCCTGAGCAGCTGAGAACACATGTGTTCCCACTCCTTGGCTTTCTTCGGGTGGTCTGGGAATCAAACCTGGGTCTCCAAAGCCACTTCAGCCTGCTAAGCAGCACTGTTTGGGCATTAACCATGACTGGGCTTGATTTCATGGGTAGTAATGGTTAAGGCCAAGTCAAATATAAATAAATTTAAAAAAGTGTGTCAATTTTAAGAAAAAGATTGTAAAACAAAAGATGAATACTAATATAAGTAGTACATAATATGACAAAAATCCTGAAAATAGGTGAATAAGTTAAGTTTTGGAAACATTGGCCAAATAATAACTACCACCGTGTTTATTGTGATGATGGTTCCACTATGGATACAACAGGCTTCTACAGGATGGCTAAGTCTCCTAGTTTACACTTTTGAAAATGCAATTTTATGTCAATCTGCTTCTTGTAATGTAATATAGAAAAAAATTAATGGTCAGAAACTTGCAGTTTTTTGAAAAACATTATGCTATTTAAAATAAAATTGAATGACATTTAACTAAAAAATTTTCTTCTTGGGAGGAGTGAGTATAAGAATTGTTTTCTCAGTCTTACATGTATTACTTTTCTTTCCTTTTTTTTTTTTTTTTTTTTTTAAACAAAGACCCATCCTGGCCTAGCATAGAATATTCCCTTTAAAACTTTTGGCTTACTTCTGGTGTATGATTTAAATGACTTAGTGAAAATTTTCTTGTCAAAAATATGGCAGGATGTTTGAAAGCCCAGGAATAACTTTTGACAGCTGACAAATTTTCTGAATGCAGTGAACTTATCAAAAGCATCTTCCTAGGTAAACTTTAGTTCACCTTATGAAGCTAAAACAGAACAAAGACAAATAAAACAGCAAACAAAACTTTCTTGCAGAAAACTGTATTCAACAATTAACGTTCTGCACTGCCAACTGTTGCCTTGCCTAATAATAACATTTTGTAAGATAGCAAAATAAATTTAAATATACCCAGGCTTCTAGAGGTCTTATAAAAGTCTGTTCATGTAAAATTCCAGGATTTTGGAGTTCGAGGAGTTCAAGAGCAACTTGCTGATCTGTCTGTTTTTGTCAGAGCTGCCTGAAAATTGCCCAAGGATTATAGGAGCTGATGGGCCTGATATTAGCTTTATCTTAGCAAAATATCCAGTTAATGTTTAAGTATACATCATGACAACTTTGGAAGTTGGGCTTTTACTTGGTTTTATTTTTTTAATTCTGCAATCTAAAATGGTGAGTAATTTTGACCCAATGTAATAGAGCCTTACATTTAATTTGCTGTTTGGTCTGCTATTTTATTTTATTTTATTTTAATTTATTATTTATTTATTTATGCTATGAGTTTGGTATTTTAATTTATTTTGGGGGGTTTGTCATATTTTTTATTAATTTTTAAAATTATTATTCATACATTAAATCATTATACATCATTTAGATTGTGAAGAGATTTTACCCAGCATGATATACACCTCAGTCCAGCCCAGCTGAGACTGTTATATATACACATCCTCACTATTTTAAAATAAAATGGCAACCTTTGAAATGTTCAAATAGATGAAGGTCCTATAATACTGAGCAGCTTTCAGTGAATTTAGTAGAGAGTGAATATGGGGAAACTTAATTACTCTGAGTGAGATTCTCCATTCACACTGCACCAGATTTAGAAATCTTGAAAAAAAAAAAAGACTTCAAAAACTTATACCATAAGTAGCTTATGAGGGTACCAATAAAATGCTCACAAGTAACCTAGAAATAAGGTGGATTAATTAAATGGAAATAAATTGGACTAATTAAATAAAATTAAATGAGAGGAGTTGGCCCATGGGAGTCTAGAAATAAGGTTGCTGAATTAAGTAGAAATAAATTAGACTACTTAAATAAAATTAAATGGGAGTGTCAGCCTATGGGAACCACTCCTTACTTGTCACTTAATCAGTGGTATTAATATAGTGCAATAAGGAATGGGGTTAAGAGATGTAAACTCTTCCAATGCATGAACATTACTTCCGAGAGTAGAATACCTATCTAGGAGACAGTAAGATCATAGAAGGTGCTCTCTTATAAAAAGTTTCTAAGTTGGCTTGCACAAGATGTACCTCAGTACTAGCTGCCCACATTATACGCTCTACATACAAACTTCTAATTACTAATCTGGCTTCCTGGGGTCCTGGAAGTAACAAAACCCATTCTAGCTAAATTAAGCAGAAAAGAGTCTACTAGAGGATCTTGGATAGTTCGCCTACTCTCTGGAAGGGCTGAGCGTTGTGCTTGTCTGCTGCTGCCACTCCGGTCACTATTGATGCTGCAAAGTAGATACCTGGTCGTTGGGCCACTGTTGGCTTATAAACATTGTCAATGTCATCTTCTTTTAAAGTTCAGATTCTTGGGCCAGCAGGTGGCATGGTTATTAAGACACTGGATCACATATGTCAACTCTGCAGTTCTAGATCTGGACCCCGCAGCTTGAAAAACACTCTGGGCGTATATGCATGTATGCCTGAACTCCTAAGAGGAGAATGGAGGAGGAAGGATTGTGGGATGACCATCCCTCCTGGGGGTGATTTTTCTCTTTCTATCTTTTTCAGTTTCTATCTGGAAAGCACATATGGCCTATGACCCTCTGCTGCCAGCCAACCAGCCAATATTCCTCTGGTGACACTCTTTTTGTTTCAAATTTCAACAGAAACATCTTAGACCACCTACAAATCAATCTCAAGGCCAAATGGCTTGAAATACAGAAAGAAAACTATAGCTTTGCCAACAGGTGCTGTTTTGATGAACCTGAATTTGTACTTTAAATGTGCTAAGGTTGGGAACTGGGAACATTAGTGGCTGGACTGATGGGTGGGTCAGGGCCCACATGCTGGGTGTATATGGATGGGAAATGTCTGCCCTGGGTGCAAGCTATATGTGCAGAAGCTAAAAACAATAAAACTATGTAAAAGCCCATTTGCTTCTTTTTTTCCCAAATAATTATTTTTATTTCATTACATTTATTATTATTATTTTTTAATTTGCTATAGGACAGGTGTACTCACCAGAGAGTGATAGGAAGAGATAGAGATTGAGAGAGAGAGAGAGAGAGAGAGAGAGAGAGAGAGAGAGAGAGAAGAGAGAGAGAGGGAAAGTGAGAAAGCAAGTCACCAAGTCCAGGACTTACTGTTACCACAAGTGGGCGATTCTACATGACATCAGTGATAAAAATTACTTACATCTAAAAAGACACTTTCTTGTGGGGTCTATGTCAAAAATAACTATTAGAATGACTATTGAGCTGTAATAATATATGCTTCAGTTTCCAATTAGCGCATTTCTATTTCTTATTCTTTGAAGAAGACTGACTTTTACACAGACGCTGTTTCTGAGAACTGGTTACACGTTGTGGGCCTCCGAAGTGCATGGTCTCAGCCGCACGTGTTTGCTCGGAGAGTAGATGAGCAACAGCCTGGGAGTTGTTGGAACTTGCCCTGGGCACACAACTGACTCCGGCTCCTGTGATACCACATATTTCTCTGTTTAAATAGTTGATTGGAAGTAGACTGTGATAGTTCCGTGACTATAAGGGCAGAAACTCAGAACTTGAATTACTGCTTTTTTCTAGAGGTTTAAGACTGGCACTTTATTTACTCTACAAAAAGTTACATATTTGTGAACATATTTTAAGTGTTTTACTTTAGGTTTCGTCAATGTGGTTTTAAAATGATATATGGGCCCAGGTGCAAGGGCACATGATGCTAAGATGTTATACTCCACAGGCTAGGGCCACACGGGAGGCCTGGATTCGATTCCTGGTCCAAGCTAAAGGCCAGAGTGGAGGGGAAGAGAGAATGCAAGTTGGGTTTCCCCTCCTTTTTACACAGTCTGATGTAAGCACCACCGGGATTCTGCTGGCTATGATTAGAATAATTTGTTTTTTATATTTCTACTAATTAATTCCATTTTTTACATTGGCAACATACTCACAAGGTTAAAACAGCAAACCCATAAAAAGATGCTAAGCAAGAATCTTCCTTGTATTCCTCACCCCCATCTCTCAGTTGCCTGCATCTGATGACTTATGGATACTTCTAGTTTGGTTGCATACATATTCATGAACATAGAAGCAAGTACTGTATATACTTATATGACATAGTATACACACACACACACACACACACACACACACACACATATATATATATATTTATGTTATACAGCTCTCTTCCAAAATATGGCAGCACTCTCTTTATACCATTCTGCACTTGTAGCTTAAGGAGCTTTTCCATGGGGGTTGGGAGAGAGAGAGATGAAGAGAAGGTATCTGACAGCTAGCTGGGGAATCTGCATTATTACTCAGTGACTTTACAGAGTGAGGAATCTGGGGAATGCCTCCTAGTTCAGCCTAGAAAAAATGTGGTGGACTTCATTTTTTTTTCTTTCTTTTCCTCCCTCCCTCTTCATTTTTCTCTTTTTCTTTCCTTCTTCTTCTGTTCTTTCCCCCTCTTTCTTTATTTTGCGTAGGTAAATTTTCTAAGTACTTGCTACTATCTTGATCTGCTCAGGCATTAATTTTATTTATTTATTTATTTATCTATCTATTTATTTATTTATTGTCAAAAGGCATGTGTGCTCACCAGAGAGAGACCACTTTTCAGTGGGGTGTGGTCACATGACAATCCATTTTCCTCCATTTCTGCCCAGGCATGGTCGAGCTTGGTCTTTGTTGTTGAGACATAAGGCTCCAGTTGAGCAGTTCCCCTGAATTAGGCCTTACCATGCAGCACTCCTATCTCCCACAGAGATGGATCCTGCAGCATGTCGTCTTCAAATGTGCAGATACGCTCCTGTTGCTCAGAGAGAGACTTGAAGTCAAGTTTGCCTCTTAGAATTAATCTGCCTATCAAGTGTAATTGTGCTTGGGTAAATATTCAGCAAGTAATCAAAGCCTTTCTGCTTCACTACTCCTGACAATGCAACCTTTGTAATGCCAGTTCAGAAGAGCCCTCTGAACTGTTCTTGTCAAAACACAAGTGGGTGGGGGGATTCTTGTCCCCACATGTTCAAGAACATTCTTCTGCCAAGGCCAGCATTATCTGACACTGCCAATTCTTACTCAATATTTTAATAAACATGTTGATTGGAAATCACCTGGTGACTTTGAATATTTACATTATTTAGGACTATGATCAATGTAACAAAGCCAGGAAGGTGACAAGAACTGTCCCCACCCAATCCCTGTAAACAGGGACAATTTTTTTTTCTCTCTGACTTATAGACTAGTTTAATAGAATTTCTGAATGTGCCAGACGCCTTACTCTCTCTCTCTCTCTTCTCTCTCTGTGTGTGTGTGTGTGTGTGTGTGTGTGTGTATGAGCGGTGGAGATAAATCTGCTCTTAGTACATCCTACAATTTTAAAATACTTTGGCAATAATCTGAGCAAGTTCTTTGTAGGAGATAACTTCTACATGGTGAGTCTTTCCTTCTCCCTCTCACGGCTAGGCATTTCTATAGCCTGTGAAAACCACTGCAAGCTTTTCAGGCATGTCGAGATACATTATGTCACAGTGTGAGGCGTTGGGTGTCAATGTCTCTCCCTTACCCGCCACAGCGCTTGTGTTTGGTGATTTTCACTCCAGGTACTTATAAGTGGGAAAGGTTCCAAGGCCTTTCGCTTTTGATATATTATTCAGGAATGTCCCCTTTTCTCCTAAATATGCTATTTTCAATAATAACTTGATGCAGTGGGCTTCCCCAGGAAGTGGACTCTCTTATTTAGTTTGCAGGCAAAGCTGGGGAT